>JAQZBX010100653.1:0-11342 GCA_029593785.1 Cabassous unicinctus | reverse complement strand
TGCTTTGATAAATCTCTCTTTGTCTTGAGTGTTTCACAATATCATAAGCATGAGTCTTGGGATAGACATTTTAGGAGTTATTCTGTTTAGAGTACACTGTATTTCCTGCATATGTACATGTACATCCCTCATAGAGTTGGGAAGTTTTCAGCCATTATTTCCTCCAACACTCCTTCTGCCCCCTTTCCCTTCTCTTCTCCCTCTGGCATGTTTATAATGTGTATGTTTATGCATTTCATGTTATATTTCAATTCTCTGAGTTCCTGCTGAATTATTTTCTCTTTTTTTCTTGTTCAAATATGCTGTTGTGTGCTTCCAGTGTATTTTTTTCATTTTGCTTTTCATCACCATTAGATCTGTTATCTTCTTAGATATGTTTATGATTTCTTCTGTATGTTCCCCCAGTGTCTTTTTAATATCCTTTATCTTTTCTTTCATTTCATTAAATTGATTCATGGTGTTTGTTTGGATATACTTGATTAGTTTCTCCATGTTCTCTGTCTCCTCCTGCTTTTTAGTTTGTTCATTAGGCTGGACCATGATTTCCTGTCATTATGACTTGTAATTTTTTTTGCTAGTTTCTAAGCATCTGTTTGTCTTGATGGGCTTTTTCAATAGGTTAGCTTCTCTTTTTAGTCTTGGGTTTTATTTCTGTTCTTGGCAATGAAAACACATTTCTTCATCCAAAAAGTTGTAGGTCTGAAAGACAGAGCTGAGAATTTCAGCAGCCAGGAGGAAGGCCTATCTCTTCTTCCATCAGGCAGTTTCTCATTTTCCTGGGTTAGCAGACTTGCTTCCTCTTTGGGTAGGTAGCATTTGCAATCCATGAGCTTCTGTTTCTCTTGGTCAGGTCTCTTCTGGTTCCATTCACCTCTATAATTTGTTTTAGAAATGTCTTGAAATTTACATGTTATAAGGCTTTTATGCCCTTGGTTAAAATTATATCTTGATAACTTATTCTTTTTAATGCTAATATAAATGGTACTGATTTCTTAATATCCCTTTCTGATTGTTCATTGTGTAATGAAGTTCAGCTTATTTTTGAGTGTTGTTCTTGTACCCTATCACCATTGTTTAAACTCTATATGCTGTAGTGTTTTTCTTTTAAATTCCTGTAATTTTCTATATGTAACTTCATGTCATCACTCACTAAAGATAGTTGTAGTACTTCCTTTCCAATTTGTAAATCTTTTACTTCTTTTCTTTGGCTAATGACTCTGGTTGTAACTTCTGTTATATTGTTGAATAGCAGTGGTGAAAATGCACATACATGAATTGTTCCTCAACTTAAGAGGAAAATATTAAGTCTTTCACCATTTAGTAGGATGTATATGTGTGTTTTTTAGAAATAGCTTTTATAATCTTGAGACCTCAAGTTGTATTCCATTTGTAGTAAACATGGATTACTCAACAGTATAGATAATTTGTTTTATAAAAGAAGAAATCCCCATGAATTTTAAAATTTTGCAATTTTACAAATTAACTCCTTTGACAACAGTGGAGTGAAACTAGATAACAATACCATAGGGAAAATTGACATTAACAATTATTTGGAAATTAAACAGCACAACTTCAACCACCAATAATTTAAAGAGAACTTTCAAGGCATGTTATATAATACATAAGTTAGAATGAAAATGAGGAAATAACATAACAAAATGTTTGGGACACATCAAAAGGAAATGTATGGTTAAGAATGCCTATATATAAAAAGAAAAATGAACTCAAATTAATTACTTCATCTTATCTTAACAAACTAAAAAATATCTAAGTAAACACAAACATAGCAGAAGAAAAGAAATAAGGTTTGAGTGGAAATAAGTGAAATAACAAAAAAACAACTGAGAGAATCAGCAATAGAAAAAGTCAAATCTTTGTAAAAATTCAATAAAATTGACATACTTTTAGCTAGAATGACCAATGACATAAAAGAAAATACAAATAACTGATATCATAAATGAGCATGGTGATACTGCTATTGACTTTTCAGAAATTAAAAAATGTTATAAAAGAGTACTAAGAACAATTGCATGCTATCAAATTAGTCTAAATAAATGGAAATTTTTGTACAAATTCACAAAATCACCTAATTGATTCAAATAGAGTTAGAAATCCTCAAATTTGTTTAACAAATAAAATCATGGAAAAAATGACCAATAACCTTTCACCAAGGAAATGTGCAGTAACTGATGGCCGCACTGCTGAATTAAAATCAATCCTTTACAAACTCTTTAAAAAATTCATGATGGTAGAAGTTTTCTAATTCATTCTATGAGACAAACATTACCCTGATACCAATAGCTGAGAAAGAAATTACAAGGAAAGGAAATCACAGACCACTTTCCCTTATGAATACAGATGCAAAAATTTTGCACAAACTTATATCAAATATATAACAATATATTAAAAATTACTCAGTATGACCAAATGAGACTCATTCCATAAAAGCAATATTGTAGTAATTCAACCCACAAAAATCAAGCAACGTTAATAGAACAAAAGTAAATCAAACTCATGACTATCTCAAGAGTTGCAGAAAAGCCTTTGTCAAAATACAGGACAAAATCCTGAAAAAACACTGAGAAAACTAGAAATATAAAAGAACTACTTGCTTTTTATAAATGTTATATAATTTATAACATTATATATAATTGTGAAAAATAAAATATAATTTTCAACATTTTTAAATGTAATATAATTAAACCATTTTTATGTATCTTTTCTCCATCTTGTTTCTTTTGCTTGCCATTTTGCTGGTGGATCTTCCAAGTTTTTTAATTTAATTTTTAAGCATATTTTAGTTTCATGCTTTCATTTTCATAGCATGAACTTAAATGAATAATCAACATTCTCCAATTAGTTGGCATTTGGAATACTTTCACAGCTTCACAATTCTGAACAATCCCACCACCATTGTTGTATATCTATCCTGCCATTAATTGACATAAAATTTTTCACATCATGCCTATGAAATAAACTACTAGGTCTGATATGTCTAGATTTCAGCAAAATTTAAGAAATATGCAAATAATCAGTAAATGTGACTCATGAACATATACTCAGACTTTCACATATAAAAAAAATGTAACAGAAAAAGTGATTTTGTAGTCCCAGATATTCCAATTACCATGCATATGGGACTAAAGGAAAGTGTGATAAAAATGTATTATCATTCATATACATAGAGGTATGCCAGGTGAATGCCCTCAAATGCATCCTCCCATCACAGACACCTTTCACTAATGATCCTCCCCTGCCACAGGTGTGAACCTTCTGTGATCCAAAACCTCTCAAAAAATGAAGCCAACAAAATAACCATACAAAATTAATAAGAAAATGAAATAATAATGACAGTTTAAAATAACAAATAAAATGCAAAAAATTTTAAAAAATAATTTGAAATAAAAATTATTAGATATTATTTCTTTCATCACTGTAAGATCTGTTCTCTTGTATGTACAGTGACATTTTCTTCCATATATTCCCTTCCAGTGTCTTATTTTTTCATTTTACCTTCTATACCTTTAGGTTATAGAAAAGTCATGTAGAGAATACAGGGGATTCACATATTGCCAACGCCCTCCCCCTTTCCCCCTCTCCACTATTAATAACATTTTACATGCAGAGGTACATTTGTTACAACTGATGTACAAATTTTGAAGCATTGCTACTAACCGTGGCCAATGGTTTACATTATGATTTATATTTTGGATTGTACACTTTATAAATTTTGATGAAATTTAAAATTGTCTTTATCCATTATTGCAAGATCATGCAGAACAATTCTAATGCCCTAAAAATGACATATTTTCCATCTCTTCTATTCTTCCCTCCTCCTCCTTACGGGACCTATGGTAACCACTAAGTTTCACTTTTTGAAGAATAAGATTCATAGTTACTTGCAATAATATTGAGGGTTTAACATATTGTTCTGTTTTTCTTTCTTAAGCACTCCTTATGTTCTCATGAGACTCTTGTCCCTCTATTTGAGATCATTACAGGACTCCCCAGGATGGAAATTTAATATATTATTGTTTATTGTGTGGGTCTCCACCCACTGATATAAGACACTATGACACGATAAATACTCACATATTCCATAGATGTGTGCCCTTGGTACAACCTGTCCTCTATGCCTCCCAAATACAACACTCTACACTAGTATTCTTCCCATGCCATATTTGCCAAAAATTATTCCCAATATTGTAGCTTTAAACACAGATGTGCAAATGCCAAGAGTTCACCAGTGTTCAAGTGCTCATGAGGCATTGTCACAGTGGGTGGAGATCCACACAATATCTGAAAGAATATTGAATTCCCATCCTGTGGAGCTCTGCTACATTCTCTAATGGGACAACAAGAATCTTCTTAGTACAAGGGTGGTGTCCAGTGATGAAAGTTGGACCATTGTGACAGGCCATTTTTATTGATGATTGTACTTATGAACATTTTCTTTTGAAATTGAAACTTAGCCTAATATTATAGGTTGCCTAAGAGTTACTTCCTGAGGGCCTCCTTGTTGCTCAAAAATATCCTTTCTTTAGCCAAACTGAGCATATACATTCACTACCTTCACCCTGACATGGACATGACTCCTGGGGATGAAACGGCCTGGCACAGAGAGATTATTACTAAGCACCAACGATCAATGCACCTGGAAAAAGACCTTGCTCAAAAGTGGGAAAGGGTAAATACAAATGAGTTTTTATGACTAAGTGATTTCAAAGTAAATTTTGTGATCATTCCAGAGGTTATGCTTATACATGTCTCTGCAGGAACTCATTGGAAATGATTAAGTGTGCCAACATATAATTAATGGGAAAACTAGAAGGTGAGAAGAAAATGAAGCAGAAAACTCTTCTAAGAAATAATTCCTAAAATTACAGTTTTCATTATAAACACCAATCAACTCGTCATCAGTTATCAATGAACATTTGATACAATAACACATAAATGGGAAATTTTAGTGTGAATGGGGAATAAATGAAGACTGTACTTTTTATTATTTTTCCTTAAACTTGCAAATTCTCTAATTTAAAAAAAATAATGAAAACAGATAAACCCAAAGAGATTCACAATTAGATGCATCTAAATCAAATGGTCAAAGTAAGGCAAAGAGAGAATTTTTAAAGCAGCAAGAGGAAAATTTGCCATGATATGCACAAAACCTTAATAAGATGACAGCAGACTTCTCATCAGAAACACTAGACTTCATGAGGCATAGGGATTGTATTTTCTAAGGACTACAGTGGGAAAAAAAAAAACACATTACAACCAAAGATGACATATGCAGCAAAACTATCCTTCAAATTAAAAAGCAATTTATAATTAAATTCCTATAAAAGTCTTGAAAGTCATCAGTCTTGTTGTTAGAACAAGAAAAACTTAAACAATTGAAAATCAATGACTAATTTTGGGTTTATGAGAGAATTGTGATTTTAGGACAATATGCCAACAATATCAAGGGAGAATAAAATAAATAGAATTATGGTGTATATTTAATTATCTGGAATGGAAGCTACAGAACCTTAAACTTGAAAAAATGGATTTTTTTCTAATTGCTGGAGATGAATGTGGTATATGTTATGACTAACAGGATGATGTAGGTGACATTAGTTTGTGTCTCCATCACTATTGCAAGTATTGTAACCAAGAACCCAATCAAGGGCTTACAGTTAAGATGTGAGATACATTGTGAAATACTTCTAGAACCTTCTCTATAACCAAGTTCTACCCCCAAGAATAACACAAACAAATTAAAAACATTATTAGAGATTATTCCCACATAGGGAAATAGTCTTTACTCAATTCCACCACCTCTGACTTCTTCCATTTATAAGTAGATAATGAAGAAGGCTTCAGTATAGTAATGATAGATTACTGCTAAATGTGTGCAAAACTCAGATTCTATCTCAGAAGTCCTTAGAAAGGTCAAAGACAACATGAGAGACAAAAGAATAATAATAATTTGAAGCCTCCAGCATTACAGTTACAGCAAACCTTACACAGAGTCAACTTCCAACAAGAATTACTTAATATTTCCCTTTAAACATCTGGTTATCTCAGTAGCTATTACCCAATGAATCATGACTTGTTTTGTCTTAGATTGCCAGAGATGTTATGTCAATACTACACATTGGGTAAGCTTAAAAATATATATTTTATTATCTCATAATTTTTGAGGCCACAAATCCCTAATAAAAAGATCAGCAAAGTAATATTTTCTCTAAGTCGCTAGAATTCTAGTGTTGTCTTGACACAATCTTTGGGAATCCATGGCTTAACTCTCTGCATCCTGTCCTTGGAAATAGCTCATCCTTTGACTCTATTCTTCTGTTTTCCACTGAATTCCATCTTTTCTTTATAACAGTCCTAGTAATTTAGATTGAGACACACACTGATTCATTTGGATTGACCCAAAGAGAACCTCCAAAGATCCTATTCAAAAATAAATCTGGACCTTTACTCATATTACAATATTTAAAAAATAATGCATACAAATGCATTCATGAACAGAGGAGCATAGATTAAGATTAAAGACATGTCCTTTGTTTGAGTGGATATTTCAGTCTACCACAGTCCACGAATAGGGTTCCAGAATGGCATGTTTTTCCTGTATGCAAAAGACATTTACCTCCTCCAAATACCAAAATCCATAAACAATTAATTAATAACTCT
Organism: Cabassous unicinctus; assembly: GCA_029593785.1. Classification (NCBI taxonomy): domain Eukaryota; kingdom Metazoa; phylum Chordata; class Mammalia; order Cingulata; family Chlamyphoridae; genus Cabassous; species Cabassous unicinctus. The sequence continues at coordinate 4,664 of JAQZBX010100653.1, read as the reverse complement.
GAGTCCAAAGTCTTCAAAATCAGATATGGATGGAGAAGTACAGTAAGATGTCATCAGTGTTGGCAGACAGGGCTAAATTTTCTCATTAAAAAAACAAAAACAAAAACAAAAAACAACAGGGGAAGGATCAAAATCTGTCTGAAAGACATGGTGTTGGGTCAGCAGACCACTACAGTGCTACATAAGGAAGATTAGGAACAGATAGCCAAAGAACCAGAAACAACAAAGGTGAGTTACTAGACCCCTGGGGTTGCTGGGAAGGACTCCCTTCATTCCCAGCTCCTCTGTTCATGAATTCAGCCAACAGAGCCTGCTTTGAATCTTGGGTCAGGCCAGACCAAAAAACAGGAAAGCAGAAATTGAAACAAAACAAAAAAAAACAAAACTCCTTAGAAATGTGCACTGATGATTGCCATCTGCTGTAATGTCTGAAAATTTCACTGATAAAACTGCTTTTAAGGCTCTCTTAAACTCCTGGGAGAAAAATCTGTGACCAATTAGTGAGAGTACCTGGCCCAATTTTGATAACTTAAGCCAGACAATTTTAAAGACTTAGAATAAGTTGAACCAAATATCTAAGAAGAACTGTGAGAAAAAATAGGCAAGAGAGAGAAATTGGACATCAGAATAAATTCAACAAAATATTCAAATGCCTAGACATCAGCAAAAAATTATAAGCCATACTTGGAAATAAGAAGAGATGGCCTAGCTAGTGAAACAAACCAAATACCCTGAAGAGATACAGGATTTAAGACAATTAATCAATGATAATCACACACTTAAATTCAAAGAATTTAAAGAAAATGTGGCTAAAGAGAAAAAGGATATTAAGAAGACACTGGAACAATTTAAAAGCCTACAAACAAATATAATAAAGCTTATGGGAATGAAAGACATAATGGATGAGATTAAAAATACAATAAAGACACATAAGAGCAAAGTAGAATAGTTCAAAGACAGAATTAGTGATTTCCAAGACAACATCAGAAAGGGAAAAGACAGGAGTAAAGATAGAAGGAGAAGAGCTTGGGAAAAAATGGAACTGGTTCTCAGGGAATTGAATGACAATGTGAAACACACAAACATGTGCATTATCAGTGTCCCAGAAGCAGAAGAGATTTGAAAAAGGGCAGAAACTGTATTAGAGGAAATAATGATCAAAAACTTCCCAACCTTAGTGAAAGACATAAATTTTAATATCCAAGAAGAACAAAGCACTCAAAAAGAATAAACTACTTTTCAAAATGACAAATATCAGAGATAAGGTGAGGTTTCTGAAAAAGGGACAAGAATAGCTGAGCATCACATAAATGTGAACTTCAACCAGCAAGATGGATAGTAAGAAGCCCTTAGGAGTCAGCTAGAGCTACAGGGCAGTTGGTAATCATCCAGAGCTATCTAAAGCACCTGTTTAGGGGCTCCAGGAGACTAGAAGAGTATCATGCAACATCCTTGAAAGAATGGAATGAGGGAACTGCCCATCTGCAGAAAAGATTCATGAGTAAAGCACTCCATGCCATGGAGGCCAGTGTCCATATTCCACTGGTGGATCAAGTGGCCTTCAGAGATATTTAGTGGCTTGCAGTTGGAAGCTCCATTTCCCAAAAATGGTGGAGGAAAAGTTGGTTGGGCACCAACTTCAGCCACTAATTAGTAAATATGACTAGCTGAAGTATAACCTTAAAAACTGCTAAAGTTTGAACCTGTCCAAGTCAGAAAGAGTTCAGTAGCCACCATTTTAATGGCAGAAACATCTTTGAAAGGAAAAGCAAAGTTGGAGGACTATCACTTCCAGAACTTAAATCATATTAGCTAGCTACAGCAGTAAAAACAGCATAGTACTGGTATACAGATAGACACATAGACCAATGGAACTGAATCGATTGTACAGAAACAGACCCTCACATCTATGGTCAAGGGATTTTTGACAAGCTTGTCAAACCTATCCAACTCAGGCAGAACAGTCCATTCAATAAATACTGCCAGGAGAGCTGGATATGCATAGTCAAAAGAAAGGCGACCTCTATCTCACAACTTATACAAGAATTAACTCAAAATTAAAATATAAAAGCAAGAGTCATAAAGCTTCTGGAAGAAAATATAGGAAATGTTCATGTATGTTCATGTAGGAAAACCTCTTCAAGACCTGATAGTAGGTGGTGGATTATTAAAGGAGATCAGAGGAGAAAAGAGAAAGACTACTGATGTGTAATATATGTGTTTTATGACTTAATGTATTTTACACTGTAAAAGTGTGAAAATATATAGAATTAATGGTAGCACATTACAGTGAATAGCAGCTTGTTTACAAATAGAAATGTGGCTGGAAAGGGTAGACTAGGGATATAAATTTCAATTGAAAGAAAGGTAGAGAATAATCTAGGGACTGAATAACACAGTGAATCTAGAGGCCAATGAGAATTGTGGTAGAAGGTATAGATGCAAGAGTGTCCTTCTGTGAGCTAGAGCAATTGTATGTCATTGTTGCAGGGTAGTAGGAATGTGGAGAAGCAAGTGAAAAATACAACTGGAGGTTAACAACAATACTGGAATATTCATGCATCTATGTCAAAGATGTACTGTGCTGATAATGGGAGAATATAGAAAAACTGTGCCAAATGTATGCTATGGACCAAGGTTGGTAGTAATAGTCTGATAATATTTGCTCATGATCTGTGACAAATGTTCCACCATATTGTGATGTGTTGATGAAAAGGTGTTGTATGGGAGTCCTATGTGCCTGATTGTTTTGTAGTTCACAACATTTGTAATAAAATTATATTTTAAAAAATACTATCAGGGTGGGTTAGGAGGAAAATACAACAAATGTAAGATAGGTACTATAGTTAGTAGTAAGATTTTGATGATATTCTTTCATAATTTGTCACAAATGCATCACAGTAATGCAAGATGTAGGTGGTGGGTTGATGTATGGGACCCTTATATGATGTTATGCATGTTGTTGTTTTTTTTTTGTGCATTCACAACTTTTACTATACACTTATTGTTTATGTATGTTCATTCCAAGTAGGAATGATCTAAAAAAATAAGAGAGTGGGTTGGGGGAAATGCACCAAACATAAGATACTTTGGTTAGTAGTATATTTTGAGGATGCAATTTCATCATTTGTTAAAAAATTTTCATGAACTCATTGATATGAATTAAGCAAATTGAGCACTCACAAAGCTAGAGTCTGGAAGATAGGTTTACAGTAGAAAGAAAGGAAATAGAGGGTGGTTAACTGATGCCCATATTGGCAAATCTATGATAACTGGAATGGTGTAGTTGTGCACTGGATGAGTATGACAGTGGTGCGGTGATGTGATTGGGTTTGACATTGATGGCCTGTGAGGAATAATGTGGGGGTGTTGGGTTGAACTATCCATGGAACTGGAAAAAGTGTTGGAGAAGGATCAGGTGAACTCTGGGATTTTCAGGTCTGTGGCTAAAACTATAATGTTGGTAATATTCTTTTGACAAATATGTTTGGGGAAGGTTAATGGTGTAGAATGCTGGATGTGAGTGGTATGTTGGACAAGGCTTACCTGGGGAAGACTTCAATGGAATATGTAAGTGATCATTTTGTCATAGTGTGCTATATCAGTGGGTAGAGACCCACACATTAAACAAGAAAATATCAAATGCCTATCCCAATGAAAAGAGAGTGTCTGCAACTGCAAGCATCATAGTTCCATCCATCTGCATCATAGGATCTAAGCTCTCTTTCAATTAGAAGCAGAGTGGACCTCACCATCCCAAAATCTTCAAGTTTGAGGAATAAAAAATGGTCTAAAATAGACTTATTATTATTCTACTGTAGACTTATCATTATTCCAGCAATGGAAGAACTCTTATCATTGATATAAAGACAGTGGCCCTGAGAGGTTCTGAAGGATGAGAGAGGGAAGAATAGGTGTACAATGGGGGCATTTTGGGGACATTGAAATTATCCTGCATGACATTGCAGTGACAGATACAAGCCATTGTATATTCTGTCATAACCTACAAAATTATGTGGCACAGAGGGTAAACTATAATGTAAACTGTAGTCTATGGTTAGTAGCAATGCTTCAATATGTGTTCATCAATTGTAACAAATGTACCACACTAATGAGGGCTGTTGATGTTATGGTAAAGTGTGGGAGGGAGAGGGAGTGGAGAATATGAGAGTCCTTTATATATTTATGTAACATTTATGTAATCTAAAGCTACATAAAAAAATAATTAAAATATGTTTCACAACAATGCAAGGTATTGGTGCTGGGAAGAGGTATGAGAACCCTGTATGGTGTCATGCATGTTTGCTTTGTGTGTTCACAACTTTTACTATACACTTATTGTTTATGTATGTTTATGTATGAGTGATATAATCCAATAAATTAAAAATAGAAGTAAACCTCAATAAGATTAAGATACGACCTCTCATCAGAAACTATAGAGACGAGAAGAAAGTGCTATGATGTATTTAAAATGCTGAAAGATTAAAAACTGTCCACCAAGCATTCTGTATCTAGAAAATCTGTCATTCAAAAATGAGGATGATGATTAAAAAATGGGTAAAAGACTTGAAAAGAAAATTTTCCAATATAGAAATACAAATGGTGAAGAAACACATGTAGAGATGTTTAATATTACTAGTGACTAAGGAAATGCAAATCAAAAT
>JAQZBX010100652.1:0-11341 GCA_029593785.1 Cabassous unicinctus | reverse complement strand
CCCCCCCCCCAACCCGGAAGCACCCGAACTCTAAGGCCTCAAGTAGGCCACGTGCCGGGCTTGCCCAGCCTGGCTCCTGGGGCGCCAACCCAGACGTCGGGCCAGCATTCGGGCACCCGGCGACCATTGCCCACGCCGGCTGCCACTCACACCCGCTCCGGCTAATCCCCACTGGCCGTCTGGGGACCTGCTCCGCCCCCACGCAGCTGTGCTGCCACTGGCTCCCACCAAAACGGGGCCCCTTTATTTTCTCCATTACCACTGGTCCATAGTGGTGTCAGTCACCTAAGGCCCGCCTCCGCCGCTCACTCATTGGTTGGGCTTGGAAGTCCGGGCTAGAAAAGGATTCTGGTTAACTGGGAAGCGATCAAGGCTAATCAAGCTCATCACCCAGAGCTCCTCGGGGATTGGTTAAACCGCCTGGCAATCTTCACAAGAGTCGCCTCCCGCGCGTATTCATTGGCTTGGGTGCACGACCATCACACCGGGCGCCCACCCAACCCGTTCAAAGGGGCTTTTCGGTCGGCCCATCTTTCCAGTCCGCTTGACTCTTCGGGGGGTCTTCAATCCGGTCCCGAAGCCGCCCCGCGATTCTGGGACTCGCGCTTCATTGGGCCTCACGCTCTCTCCAGCCGCCTCGACTTGCCCGCCCAGCGTCGGCAGCCCGCCACCCATTGCTTCCGGCAGCTGTCGCTCACGGGGCCTCTCCCGCCTCCTTCCTCTCGCGGCGCTCCGATTGGCCGCTCGCCTCCGGAGCCCGCGATTAGTGACCGGGCAGCGGCGGCCGCCTCCCATTGGTCGGGCGCCGCCGTCCGTCACGCCGGCGGCGGGAGGGGGCGTCCCCCTCCCCCGTCGTCGTCTTCCCAGCCGCTGGGTTCCCAGAGTGCTCCGCGGCCGTGTGGAGCGAGGCCTTGTTCCCGCGTTGAGCCGCTGCCGCCGCCGCCGCCTCCTCAGCTTCAGCCTCCGCGCCAGGCCCGGCCCCGCCGCGCCATGTCGGACTACAGCACGGGAGGACCCCCGCCCGGGCCGCCGCCGCCTGCTGGCGGGGGCGGGGGAGCCGGGGGAGCCGGGGGCGCCGGGGGAGGCCCTCCGCCGGGCCCGCCGGGCGCTGGGGACCGGGGCGGCGGCGGCCCCGGCGGCGGCGGCCCGGGCGGGGGTTCGGCCGGGGGCCCCTCGCAGCCGCCCGGCGGGGGCGGCCCGGGGATCCGCAAGGACGCCTTCGCCGACGCCGTGCAGCGGGCCCGCCAGGTGAGGGAGGCCGCGGGCCTGAGGGGCGCGCGCGCGCGCGGGGGAGGGGGCGGGGGTCACGTGCGCGCGCGCGGGGTCGCGGGCGGCGGGGGAGGGGGTCGGGGTCACGTGGGGCAGCAAGCGGGGGCCCGGCCCGCCCGGCGGCGCCTCGAGTGGGCTCCCCGTGGGTGAGCTCCCCCCCTTACAAGGGGCAGGGGGCGTGCGGGGGGCTCCCGCGGACGGCCCCGGGGTGTGCAGGAGCCTCGGGGCTTGGGGACCCACTTTGGGACCCTCTTTTAGGACGGACGAGGGCCTGCTGCGCTCTCCTGGAAGCAAAGGGTCTTCCTTTCTGGGCGTAGGGGCTCGCTTCCCCTCCCCCGCCACCAAGGCACTGGGGCTACATTTGACCCCAACCCAATCCCATATCTGCCTCATGCCTAGAAAGAAAAGATTTGGGCTGATGCTGTTGCTAAAAAGTCCTTCTTGAGGCTGGAAAGTGGAGAGGGGACCTTTTTTTTTTTTTTTTTCTTTTTTCCTGCCAAAGTGGCCAAGCACTTTGTGAAATGGGGACGGTGGGCTTAGGAGCTGCCTCCTTTAGATGCTTAGGTGTCCGGGGGAGGGTCCCAGCACAGTGTTTTGAGGCGTGATGACAACACGGATGTGTCTGTCATATGCAGCTGTGGCTGACCTCCTCAGCTCCAGTCTCAGCTGCCCCACGGCCTGGGGATAAGAACCGGAGGACTTTGCCGCTCATTCAGGAAGCAGACTGGGCTCAGGGAGAAAGAGTGCGCCCCGGGGGTTGTAGGAACGCCTGGGGCTGGACTAGCCCCTCCCAAGGTGGGAGGTCCCGTTAAGTTCACACCCGGGTTCTTGCCCGGGATGGCCTTGTGGCTGCCCCACCTCTGGAGTGCGGCAGGGTTCCCAGGTGCCTTCCATCTGGTCGCCCACCGAATTGTCTTGTTTCTGAGGCAGCTTTTACTGCCCCTGTCTGTTCAGTGCTGTTTGGGGTGGTTTGAGGCTCCCTCCGGGCATCCCAAGAGCCTTGGCTCAAGATAAGCATTTAAAAGGGGATTTAAAAAAAAAAAAGGGATAAAGGGGAAAGAGAGATCATTAGCTCACTGTCTCTTTGGGAAATTTTTAATGTTTCACAAACAGGCCCTGCTCTTAAGTGTGCTCGATTGGGATTTATTTGAAGTTGTCCTTAATGTGTTTAGTATGTAGCATCTGTTCCAAAAGGAACTTTTGTTTTGGCCCAAATGAGGATTTCAGCTACCTTGAAGCAAAAACTTCCCGAAGGTTTGTTAAATACATCCAAAGATTTTGAGGGTGAAGGATAGAAAAGGCAAGTCGTGTACTCTTTAGCATCGCAGAAGAATCACGCTTTCTCATTCTCTGCGCTCAGGCTGCTTTCATGAGGGATGGAAATATCTGGAAGCGCCCTCCACCCTCCCCAATGATCTGAGGACCCTCCCTGGCATCAGAGCGTTTGTTCCTCTCACCCCCCCACCCCCGAGTCAAGTCATTGCGGCTTACATTCACAACTACAGATGGTTTTTAGGCAAAGATTCCAGTGAGAACAGGAAAAAGGGAATTTTGAAATTCCTAGATGACTCTTGAACCTTGAAGCCTTGGGTGAAAACTTCTAGGACATCTTAATCAACAGGCTGCTCCCTCAGTTGATGCGGGAAGCTGCTCTCAGGCCTGCCAGCAGGACTGACGGGGTCTCATAAATGGCAGATGTTCTTGAGTTGTCCTGAGCGCTGAGGAGGGTTGTTTTTGGTAGTGGTTCTCCTATACTTAACTACTCTATTTCTAGATTGCAGCCAAAATTGGAGGCGATGCTGCTACAACAGTGAATAACAGCACTCCTGATTTTGGTTTTGGGGGCCAAAAGAGACAATTGGAAGATGGAGGTAACCACCTGCTGCTGCTCTTAGCTGGGAAATAGGGATAGGGGGTAGAAAGTGAGGCGCCTTTGTTTGAGTGTGGTTCGGATCTAGAGAGGGAAAAAAAAACCCTGCTGCTGTTCGGGTCTTTTAAAACCTCAGCAATCCCAGCTTTAATTCTTTTTGTTTGGTTCAGCTATCCCGAGGTATCAGGTGGCTGAGAGGCGGGCAGATTGATTGTGACTAGGTCTAGTTTAAGTTCTCAGGACCATTTCTCGCTTCTGGTTGGTTGGGAAAACGTGGGCGGTTTTATGGAGGCCCGATCTAAAGTTTGGCTGGCCCTTGGGCATGCAGCGTTGCCCACAGTCGCCAAAATGATGGCTTCAGTGACGGGCTCTGGCTTCTTTCAGCCAGATCCCCCCCGGTGAGGCAGGTCTGGTCCTAAGCTGGAAGGCTCCGTTGCCGCCTTTATTGTTCACTTGTTATAAAGGGCTTTTTCACTCTGGATGTTGGTGGCGGGATTGATTGAGTCTGGTCCTGCTCTGGGGTTGGTCTCTTCTGGTCTCAGCTCTGATGTTGGGGGTGGGGGGAAGGGGGATTGTTTGCCCAGGACATGTGGTACCAGCATCAGGACTGAGGCATCCGTGGGTGGGTAAGTGCTGCATCTGACATCCTTTCTCTTTCACAGACCAACCGGAGAGCAAGAAGCTGGCTGCACAGGGAGACTGTAAGTCCACTGGGTGACGTTTGGGGTCATTGGAGGAATTTAGGAGTCAGGAACTAGAAACACTGAACAGGCAGCAGCTCTCCGTTACGGGAGCTCTGCCTCTTCATAATCTGAGCCCATGTGCTCTAAGGGCCCCAGAACCCCCCTGAAATTGAGGCAGAAATGCTGTGTGTGCACACTTTTCTGAGGAGGGTGTTTACAGGGCTCATCAGGTGCATAGGAAGGTTTAGAACCACTGTAGCAAGTGCTTGGTGGCCCCCGGTGTCGTCATCTGGAAGGGTTTTCACGTTCCCAGAGAGGACCCATCACAGCCGTTCCTTTGAATTTTCTCTTTGCAGCAATCAGTTCTCAGCTTGGACCCATCCATCCTCCCCCAAGGTGAGTTGTGATTTGGAAAGCATGTTGGTTGCCACCTGTCTCTGGCCTTCCTTACTGAGTTGAGGGAGTTTTTTTTCTGTCTGGGGGCCGCTCCATTCAGGGGCTGATTCCTTGTATTCATCTGTTGGGTTACAATGGGGAGAGGGTGATATCAGCGGTCAGGAGGGCAGGGTGCTCTCTGCACCGTATTGCTTCCTCCGTTGGGATGGGGACACTCAGCAGCACAGACATCTGTCTTTCTGGTAAATACTAGGCTGGGGAGGGACTTCAGTTTTCTCTCATCCGTTTTCTTCAAATGCTTGTCCATTGAGTGTCGCCTGAGCCTAGGCGTCTTTTCTACCTTTTTGCCACCCTGTATAGACTTTGATGAACCTGACAGAATCGTTTGTGAAGGACCACATTTTTTTTTTCTCTCCTTTTTAAAATGGGCCGATGGTTTTGTAAAATACAATAAGATAGATTTACTAGAAAGATGAAACAGAAAAGACCTCAGACTGACTTTAGAGTCAGTAGACCTAGCATTACTATCAGATTGTTGTGGAAGTGTCTGGATCTTACTTTTGGCCTCTGAATCAGTGGAATGGCACCGGTCCACAGACCACACTGACCCTGAACAACCCTTACGAGGCACAGATGGGGAAACTGAGGCCTTGAGGCTGAGTGACCTGCTGTGGAGAAGGGGAGCACTGTGCTATTGTCGGACACTGCTGCAGCGTTGGGGTCTTGGCCCCCCTGTTGTTGGAAGCAAGTCTGAAGCCAGAAGCATCAAGGGCTGTCCTGCAGGGCCAGGGACGTGGCTGAGAAGCCAGAGCCTTTCCTCCAGGGGGGCATGTAAAGTTCTCATCTTCTCCTTTCCACTCGAGACTGACTTTCTGTGTCTCTCTTTGCAGGACGTCAATGACAGAAGAGTACAGGGTCCCCGACGGCATGGTGGGACTGAGTGAGTGTGGGTTGGGGACCCGTTCACCCTCACCTTGGCTAGGGATGCCCAGTGTCTCCTGTTCTTGGACAGTGTCCTGTGTGCTCCTGCCAGCCCAGAAGCCTTTGGTCTGAAAGGGCCTCTTGTGTGCTGCTCTTGCTGGTCACCCCTTCGTCCTCTCTGGACAGAGGTGCACAGTGGAGCTCTTGAAATGACTGCCGCTGTCCTCGGTATCAGTGGGGCAAAGAACCCCTGCCACAGTCCCCTGAGCTCTGGGTTCCCCCCATCACCCTCTGTCTTTCTCCTTTTTCTCCCCCTAGTTATTGGCAGAGGAGGTGAACAGATTAACAAAATCCAGCAGGATTCGGGCTGCAAAGTACAGATCTCTCCAGGTATGGGAGAGCTGGGTTCATGCCAGAATGGGGCTGGGAGGTGGGGTGGAGTTTGGCTGTTTACACTCCTCTTTGCTCCTTTAACTCTCCTCGTGACTGTTTAGAAGTGGAATGAGCTGACGTTCATTGAGCGCTAACTGTGTGCTAGGTTCAGTGCAGTAACTCAACTAGTATAGTCCTGTGAGGTGTAGCAATGACTGCTTTTTTTCTCTTTGCACTTTACAAAGAGGGGGAGGCTCTGTAGACACTTCTGAATCCTTTGTTCCATCTAAAAATTAAATACCATGTGGAAAACAAGCAGAGATAGATGAGGCAGGGTGGGGAATTAGATGCAAGAGTGAAAGCTTTGAGGTCAGGCATGACTTTGAATTCCCACTCTGTCCAGTTGCTCATCTCATCTCCTTAGATTCCTGAGCTGCAAAGTGCCTACTTTGTAGGGGGTTCTGGAGGATGCGCCCTATTCAAGGTGAAGTCCTCAGCCATAGAGGATGCTCCCGTGCGCATCAGTGGCCGTGGGGGCTCAGAGGCCAGTTGGCTCAGCCTTCCACCTCTCTTTTCCCCTAACAACTCTTCCCTTTCTGGGTTTTAAGTGTCTTGGCCTTGGCTTTGCGTAGAGCAGCCTCCCAGCTGTTTGGAGAAGTAAACTTCTTTGGATGGCAGAGCTCGCCGTTGGTTGTTCTGACAGGTGCCCATATCTGTGGAGGGCCTCGCTATGGTCTGCAGACCAGGGTGAGCACTGACCCTTTCTACTCTTCTCTCCAGATAGTGGTGGCCTACCTGAGCGCAGCGTGTCCTTGACCGGAGCCCCAGAATCTGTGCAGTAAGTCCCTGGCTGGTCCTGTCTTTGTGCTGAGGGGATGAACAGAAGCCCTCTTATGCCTGGGCTTCTGAGTCTCATCCCTTTGAGAGCATACCATGTTCGTCAACTCCTGGCTGTACTGACATGTCCGTTTCCCAGAATCCTAAGACCTGGGAAGCCTCTGGGATTGAATAGCTGCAGCAGTGACCCTCTTCCGGGTCATCTCTCAGATACCATGTTGGGGTCACTTTTTCTTCCCTTTGATCTGGGTGGGGTCACCAGATCGGTATCCTTTTTCAAGTGGTGGCACCCCATTCTTCTCCTTTCCAGGAAAGCGAAGATGATGTTGGACGACATCGTTTCCCGGGGTCGTGGTGGCCCTCCAGGACAGTTCCATGACAATGCCAATGGAGGCCAGAATGGCACAGTGCAGGAGATCATGATCCCCGCGGGGAAGGCTGGCCTGGTCATCGGCAAAGGCGGGGAGACAATTAAGCAGCTACAGGTGAGGGGGTAGGAAAGGCAGAAGGCGCCTCCTATCTCAAGAAAGGTTCCTTCTTGTGCACGTATGCACACATAGATTTCTTTGCTAGTGTCTTCTGTCTTTTTTTATCATGCCTGCCCTCTGCCTGCATTAGGCCCCAAAACTTGCATGAAAGTCCAGCACTAACAATTAACCTTGATTGTAAAGGAACGAGCCGGAGTGAAGATGATTTTAATTCAAGATGGTTCCCAGAATACAAACGTGGACAAACCTCTCAGGATCATCGGGGATCCTTATAAAGTGCAGGTGTGTGCACCCTGAGGTTTTGGTTGATTTGAGAGGTAGGGCAGGCGGGTGGCCCGGGGCCAGGGATAAAGGGGAACGGTTCTCAAGAGCACCGGCTCTGAAGGAAGCCCTGGATCCGTGTTCTCATGCTGGACTACGTCCCTGCTGCTCGTACTTGAACAGGTGGGCTAAACCCTCTGACCTTGCATTTTCTCACCTGGAAAGTGGGGGTGCTTGGCAGTACAGGTTCAGCAGGCGCGTACTCGCAGATTCTCTTGGCCTGGCACCACAGGTTGAGTTGGCACAGCACGGTGCTCTGTTGCCTCAGCCGAGGCCTGCAGGGGTGCTGCCTGGGGCAGGGTGTGCTCACACTGACCTTGTGTTTGCAGCAAGCTTGCGAGATGGTGATGGATATTCTCCGGGAGCGCGACCAAGGCGGCTTTGGGGATCGGAATGAGTACGGATCCCGGATTGGTGGGGGCATTGATGTGAGTGCAGGTCCTCCTTGGGGTGGGAGGTGGCTCCCTCATGGCCGGCGGGCAGCAGAGCTGTGGGGACAGAACCAGAGTTGACCCGAGGGCTCGCTCCCTCCCCAGGTGCCGGTGCCCAGGCATTCTGTCGGGGTGGTCATTGGTCGGAGCGGAGAGATGATCAAGAAGATCCAGAACGATGCTGGCGTGCGGATACAGTTTAAACAAGGTCAGGGGCCTCACCCGAGAGGAGAGGTTGGCCGGGCTCCTCCCCTGCTGCCCACCCGGCACGCCGCCAGCTGCCTGAGGAGGCTGGCACCACTTCTAGCCCCTGTGGGGGGCCTCGGTGCTCCTCAGCCAGCCATGAGAACATGCGTCCATGTGACAGCTGCCTGAGAGATGTGATGACTTGGGGTCTTACCAGTCTATCACGATTTGTTTTTCTCTCCCCATCGGCTCTTCCCCTTGTCTCTCCCCCACCAAACAGCTCATCCTGACAGGGTAGGCTGGGCTCTTGCCACCCTCAGCAAAGCATCTCTGAGCAGCAAGTCTGCAGGGAGGAGGGTCCCCTCTTACTGTCAGAGATGTGCTTTTTTCATCCTCGCTTCTGTAAAATACGTTGGTTGGCTCTGGTGGGGGCCTCCTTCCTGGCTCCTCAGTGAATTGAGTGCAGAGGCAACGTGTAGGGTTTGGAGTTCTGCTTCTGCGGTTCTTTTAAATTGGTCTCTCTGCCCTCTTGGTGCTGCTCTTAGATGACGGGACGGGCCCTGAGAAGATAGCACACATAATGGGGCCCCCAGACAGGTGCGAGCACGCCGCCCGGATTATCAACGACCTCCTCCAAAGCCTCAGGGTAGGTGACCTTGGGCCCATGGAGGAGGCTGGTGGGGGTGTGGAGGGCGGCCCTGTGCTCATCTTCCCCCTCCTCCCTGTCTTGCAGAGTGGTCCTCCAGGCCCTCCAGGGGGCCCTGGCATGCCCCCAGGGGGCCGGGGCCGGGGCAGAGGCCAAGGCAACTGGGGCCCGCCTGGCGGGGAGATGACTTTCTCCATCCCCACCCACAAGTGTGGGCTGGTCATCGGGCGAGGTGCGTGCAGCCTGCTTTGCTCCCTGCTCTCCCTGTCCCTCCACCCCTTCCCTCCCTTCACTGCCTGTCACTCCTGCAGGTGGCGAGAACGTGAAAGCCATAAACCAGCAGACAGGCGCCTTTGTTGAGATTTCACGGCAATTGCCACCCAACGGGGACCCCAACTTCAAATTGTTCATCATCCGGGGCTCGCCCCAGCAGATCGACCACGCCAAGCAGCTCATCGAGGAGAAGATTGAGGTGGGCTCAGGGAGGGGTGCTGGGGAGCTCAGGTCCATGCTCCTGTCTCCCACCCCTCTTACCTTGGCCTTGTTCTCCTCCTCTCCAGGGTCCTCTCTGCCCAGTCGGACCAGGCCCAGGGGGACCAGGCCCTGCCGGCCCAATGGGGCCCTTCAACCCAGGGCCTTTCAACCAGGGGCCACCAGGGGCTCCCCCTCAGTGAGTATTCCTTTCAGCTCCCTGGGCTTGGGGCACGGGGGCAGAGTGACAGGACCACCAAGAGGCCTGGCCCCACCTTTCACCTGAAGGCTCCAGTCCAGCCTTTCAGTTTATTGGCATCACTGAAAAAACACCCCATTGGTGTTGCCCCTGATCCCCACCTCTTACGTATACACATGCAGTAGAGACATCCTTTCCCTAGATGAGCTGCGTCTGTGGGCCTGGGCCTCTGGCCCATTCCTGCCCTCTGCCGTTAGAGCACCTGAGCTCACCTGTTTCCTTCTCTTTCTCCTGCAGTGCCGGGGGTCCCCCTCCTCACCAGTATCCCCCCCAGGGCTGGGGCAATACCTACCCCCAGTGGCAACCACCTGCTCCTCACGACCCAAGTGAGTAACGGAGGGCCCGGGTGAGGGGGTGGCCTGGGGGGGGATCTAGACGGGGAGGGCAGGCTTGGCACCCAGACCCCTCTGAGCCCTTCCTCCCCTCCGTCCTGCAGATAAAGCAGCCGCGGCAGCGGCAGACCCCAACGCAGCCTGGGCTGCCTACTACTCGCACTACTACCAGCAGCCCCCGGGCCCCGTGCCGGGCCCTGCACCTGCCCCCACGGCTCCCCCTGCTCAGGGTGAGCCCCCTCAGCCCCCACCTACCGGACAGTCGGACTACACCAAGGCCTGGGAAGAGTATTACAAGAAGATTGGTGAGTGCGGTACAGGCAGAGGGGGCGTTCGAGTCCTGTCAGAAGGGGATGGGACCGCTCTGTGGCCAGCAAGCTGCCCTTTGACCTTTCTCTGCTGCCTCCCTGCAGGCCAGCAGCCGCAGCAACCCGGAGCACCCCCGCAGCAGGACTACACGAAAGCCTGGGAGGAGTACTACAAAAAGCAGGGTGAGTGGGATGAGGCCGGGCGCAGCCCTGGGGGGCAGGCGCGGGTGGGCCGCACCCACAGTCCCACTTAACGCACCTCCTGCTCCTTCCTCAGCTCAAGTGGCCACTGGAGGGGGCCCAGGAGCACCCCCAGGCTCCCAGCCGGACTACAGCGCTGCCTGGGCTGAATATTACAGACAGCAGGCCGCTTACTACGGACAGACTCCAGGTCCTGGCGGCCCCCAGCCACCACCCACACAGCAGGGACAGCAGCAGGCAAGTGGGAACTGCCACCCTCCTCCTCCTCCTTTTTCCTTCCAACCCCCGGCCACCGTCCATCCTGCCTTAGTGGGTAGCGCCGGAAACCCCTTCCCCTGCGGGGTGTGTCCTTGATGCCTGCAGCAGGGGCCGTGTGGCCAGAGGTCTCCGGGAGTCCCCACAAGCCAGGGGACGTGTGCGCTGGGTCCAGAGGTTAAAGAAGAGGCCTCCCTCCGCCGGCCTGCTTGTTCCTGTGTAACGCTGTCGTGATATTGGGGGAGCACGAGAAAATAAAAGGCGGAACTTGTGAACTGGTGGGTAGTCCTGGGGTGGGGGGTAGGCAAGTAGCTCAAGTGTTGGTCGCCATCCTGGCCGCTAACTCACTCAAAATCTGGCCACTTGGGGAAAAAATGTATTTTTTCCTCTCTGCATTACTTTCTTGGTTTTTGTTCTTTTTATTCTTTTATTTTTAAATCCATGGTATTTTCCCGTGTCCGAGAGACTGTGTGTTGCAGGCGGCCCTGCTGTGGGGTCAGCAGTGGCTCGACAGGGATGAGGGGAGTCTTCCAGGGGGCTCGGCCCGGCCGCCCCCCGCTTGGGCTCCCCTCCCGCCAGCCGCCGCCTCCGCTCGCGTGCGCCTCTGTGTCCTGGGCTTGTCTGTGAAGTGGGCATGACGATCGCTGCCACCTTCCAACCTACCTCACAGGGGTGTTGTGGGGACACCGTGATCTTTGGAAATTGTTTGTGTTGTGCTGCGCCGGGAGCCGCCCGCCTTCCTGAAGCCAGAGGGCACCCCCTTCTCCCCTCCAAAGCCTGAGCGCGCTTCTCTTCCTCTGCAGTCCCGCTTCTCTCTTCCTCGCTCTCGTGCTGTTCTTTCTCCTCCCCTCCACCAAGGAGCCAGTCTTGACTTCAGCGAGTCCCCTCGAGCACTTGCCTAGGCAGTCCAGACACACGTCCTTCCAGCCTGAGCTGGCCGGGCTTGGGAGAGGGGCTTCCTGCCCCCGCCCCACTCGGGGCTGTTCCGGCCCCTCCTTTCCACGCCCCCTCTGGTCCCCCACTCCCTCCCCTCCCGGTAGTGACCAATTCCTATCTCTTCCCTCTCCGCAGGCTCAATGAATCGAATGAATGTGA
>JAQZBX010100651.1:0-11342 GCA_029593785.1 Cabassous unicinctus | reverse complement strand
AACTTTTTTTTTTTTCTCATTTTTGAGCAAATAGTCAACCTGATTAAATGTTTTTAAGCTACTGATTTACATAATGCCACCAAAACCTTTAAATAAATAATTATTGACCGTTCCAATAAAGATATGACAAATGCTATTACTGTAGCATGTACTATTTCCTTGAAGTATATATAATATATATTATACTATATAATACTAATATACTATTAGATTAACTACTACTAATTCTCAACACTTCATGTATAATTGAATCATCTGGGGAGTTTCAAAAAATAATCTCCCCTACAGATTCTTAGGTGGGGGCAAATGGAGTGGCTGTGATCAATAGTTTAAAAAAATCTTTCCAGGTGATTTCTGTTGTGTAGGCAGAATTGTAAACAGCTAACAGTTTGAGAATATAGAAGGCATTTGTTAAGAACCTTGTTTTTCAAAGCACTATGTATGGGCCAGCAGCATTGGCATCACCTAAGAGTTCTTTTTTTAGAATTGCACTCTCAGGCCCTACTTCAGAATCAGACTTCTTTTTGGAGATTGACAGTGTATAATTTGCACTAAAACTCAAAAATGTCTTGCAATATAGAAACCCATTTGCTTTGTTTAATCCAGTCTTTTCCAAACTACAGAACTCTTTTTAAGTGTAACTCTCATTTATATCTTAGGAAGTTTTGTTGATCAAACTTTGGGAAAACTACTTTAACTAGTATGTTTTGTTCTTGTATTGATAAATGTTATGTATGAAAATAAATTGAATTTGATTTTAAAAGATTATAGATTCGTGACAGCTTGATTCAGCATAAAAAGCACAAATTTTCCTAATATCTTTGACTACTGTATTCTTGATTCTTTATATCCTAATTCCAGGAATTTTATGCTTTGCTTATATTTCTGCAAATTCATTTAAAAAGCACTGATTAAGTGTCTGCTGATCTGGTAAAGTGCTTATTTGGTGCTTACAGTTCTGGATATGTGGAGATGTTAAAAAGTAGTAGAAGATAATACTTCATCTTTTTATTGTGGACTTCTAATGCCTCAATCATCATTCTTTATCACCTGCTTTATTATTCTTGCTAGCCATATGGAATTTCTTTTGGTTTTTCTTAACATAACAGGTAAATGACTTATGAATTACAATCTGTTTTATACTTTAGGTGTCTCATTAAAATGATTGCCAGATTTAAAAGTTTAGCCTCCTCATTTAATATGGCTACTGGTGAGTAAAGGAAAATTCAAACATGACTTGGAATAAGGGGATAAATAAATAGCTTGTTAATTTAGAAGGTGAGGGAAGGAAGGAAAATTGCAGTTGAAATTTAGGATACTGTTATTTGAATAATCATTTCATTTTCTCTTAGGAACTTGAACGGGAAATCACATTTCAGGGTGACAGTGCCATTTATTACTCTTATTATAAAGATATGTTAAAGGCACCTTCATTTGAAAGAGGTATGATCACATTTGTATTTTTAATAACAATATTTTCTGAAATAAAACATTGTTCATCTAGATTGAAGTGCTTGAATGTGAGCATTTTTGTTAGAATATAGCTATTGCTCTTTATTGTGCTTAATAAAAAATTGGGAAAATGAGGCACAGGCTATTATATTCAGGGTTCTTAATAATAGACTAAAATATTTGCTGACTTCTGAATGACATGTTTATTTAATTATTATAAAAGCAGAATAATCTGGAGAAGAATTTTTCTCTCTTTAGGTGTTTATGAACTGACACATAATAACAAAACTGTATCTCTGAAGACTATAAATGCAGTGCAGCAAATGTCTCTATATCCAGAACTTATCGCCAGCATTTTATATCAAGCAACTGGTAGCAATGTATGTGTTTTTCTTTTGATCTTATATTTTTTCATATATTTATGATTCCTCAAATTATTTCCTGTCATCCTATTATCTGTCTTTTTCTTTTTACATTCAGGAAATTATTGAGCCAGTATATTTCTATATTGGCATTGTTTTTGGATTGCAAGGGATATATGTGACTTCCTTATTTGTTACAAGTTGGCTTATGAGTGGAACATGGCTAGCAGGAATGCTTACTGTTGCCTGGTTCATTATTAACAGGTAAGAAAGGTGTTTTTAACTGAGTTTCATAATTTTTTGCAGCTGTGGTAGTCAGAGTTCTAAAAATAGACCCCCACAATTTCGTGGCCTAATCTCCAGAACTTGTGAATTTGATGAAATACCATTCCTGTGATTATCTTATATGGCACAGTTGATCTCAGTGTAGGAAGATTATCTGGTGGGCCTGATCTAATCATAGGAGCCCTGAAAAGCAGAGCAATTTCTCCAGCTGATGCAGAACAGGAAGTCAGAAAGAGTACAAGCATGAGAAGGACTTGATGTGCTGTTGCTGGCTTGAAGCTTAGAGAAGTGAATTCTGACAACACTCAGTGATCTTGCAAGAGGACTGCGATCTGCAAATGAGAACCACAGACCCACCTGATACCTTGATTTTGTACTAGTGAAACGGAGCCGAGAATCCAGCCATGCTGTGCTGGACTTTATGGAATAATAAATTTGTGTTGCTTTAAGCTGCCACATGTGTGGTAATTTGTCACCCAACAATCAAAAAATAATACACCAGCCTTGTATCTCTTTTTTCAGATATAGTGACATTGGCATAAATGGATATACCTCTTCTTTCTTCTTTTATTTAAGATTGATGACATAGCTTCTTTTTTTTATTAAAGATTTATTTTATTTATTTATTACTCCCCCCCCCCATTATTGTTTGAGTTTGCTGTCTGTTCTCTGTTCATCTTCTTTTCAGAAGGCACTGGGAAATTAACCCAGGACCTCCTATGTGGAGGCAGGCACTTAGTCACTTGAGCCACCTCTGCTCCCTGCTTGTTGTGTCTCTCATTGTGTTTCCTCGCTGTCTCTCTTCATTGCGTCATCTCACTGCATCATCTTGTTGTGTCAGCTTGCCATGCCAGCTATTGTGTCAGCTTGCTGTCTTGCTTGTCTTCTTTAGGAGGCACTGGGAACCGAACCCGGGACTTCCCACGTGAGGGTGGGCACCCAACTGCTTGAGTCACATCCACTTCCCGTCATAGCTTCTTGAAAAGAAAGAGGAAGACATCAGATGCATCACTATTAAGTTAATCACCGTAGATAAGGACTATGTACTAATCTATTTCAGTGTGCTTTGAATTAATAAACCCAACCCCTTTGGTGAGCAAAGGAACCTCAGTTCTTTAATAGTGAGCAAAGAGAGAATAGGGGATGGGGCTTCTTAGAAATGGGGGGCTGGTTTTGAGATATCATAAAATTTTCTTGGCATTGGTCAGTGTCATCAGTTTATTTTTTTGAATGATGGACATTTTCCTTCCTCTCTATAGCACCTTTTTCCCCCATAGCACTTAAAATGATTAAATTTTAAAAAATCAGTTATTTCTTCTGTTATATATTTTCTTTCAGCTTTTTTTTGGCAATTGCCAGATAAAAAAAATATGATACTTTCAAGTTATTGAGATTCAGCATTAAAGGGCTATGACTCTTACTGGGCTTTATATAGTTAGTCACATATTGGCAAAAATTTGATATAAAGAATTTTCTGAAAATCTTCTTTAGTTTTCAAATATAGCTGTCTAACTTTATAAATTAAGTATACTCTTAAAGGCACAGGGATGAACCAAACTTTAGTAATACAAAAGCAATATATGTACATTGTGGAAAATTGAGACCAGGAAAAATTAAAGTCACATTCCCATCAAATAGAGATCACACTCATTATTGCATTTACCCTAGTGCATATTCTTTTAATCTTTTTCTATGTGAATATACGTGCATGTATGTTTTTGTTTATGCATTTTTTGCTGAAATGAGATATATTGCACGTACTGTTTTATGTTTGCTTTTTTAAAATATAGTGTCTACCTTTCCATTTCAATAACTTTTCGCCTTGTCTAATACCCAGTCAGTACAGAGATTTCCCCAGTTGATCCCCAAATACCCTTCATAACTGGTTTATCCAAACCAGTATCTAATCCAGGACTACATATTGCATCTGGATGATATGTTACTTAATTCTCTATAAATCTAACATAGTCCCTTTTTCACTGATTCAAGGATTGTTGAAGAGGCCAAGTCAGTTGTCTTACAGATGAACCCACCTTTTGGATTTCCCTTCTTGATTCCTTGTGTCATTCAGTCTTTTATTCTATCTCCTGTGTTTTCTGTAAGCTGAAAGTTATATCTAAAAGCTTGAAAGATTCATGAAAAACCATTCTGGTTAGAATATATCATAGATGATGTATGTGTATCTCATGTTCTGTGACAGTAAAGGATGTGTGATATTTAGTTGGCCTAGCTCCAGTAAACCTGAGATTGACTCCTGGATTGGGAGATGACAGTCTGATCTCTCCATTGAATAGTTGTGTTTTCCTCTTAAGTCTAGAAAATGATCTGTGTAGTGTTCTTTGGCATCAAATCAATGAATGTCCTTTCACCATTAACTACCTAAAGATAATACCAGTTGACAATCTTTCTCTTTCATTAATCAGGGCTCTTTGGTTACCTTTAAATTCAGTTAGTATTAGAAGGGGAAGGGAAATTGTTTAATTCTTTCACTTTAATTACCAATTTCTAAGTAAGAGATTGTTTTATTAGCTCAGATAGTTACAAATCACTTTTTTTCTGGTCTCTTTTTTAAGTGTCTTTCTGTACTCATGGATTTTCATTGATTCAGTGAGGTTCAATCCATTACCATTATTCTTTTGCTCAAACTGTCAATAGGAGTCCTTTCAGGCTGGCTCTTGAGTCCATTTGACACAACTTCATTAATCTTCGAAAGCTTTCTTGGGAAGTGGATGTGGCTCAAGCGATTGAGCTCCTGCCTACCACATGGGAGGTCTTAGGTTCGGTTTCCGGTAAGCAAGAAGCAAGCAGCGTGATGGGCTGGCATAGTGAACTGATGCAACAAGATGATGCAACAAGGAGGAAACACAATGAGAGACAACAGAGCTTGGAGCGGAGGTGGCTCAAGCGATTGAGCGCCTCTCTCCCATGTGGGAGGTCTCAGGTTCTGTTTCTGGTGCCTTCTAAAGAGAAAACGAGCATACACAGCACACAGTGAGCGTAAACAACTGGGGGTGGGGTGGGGGAGGGGGAATAAATAAATAAAATCTTTTTTTTTTTTAAAAAGAAAGCATTCTTGTTTTCTGGCTCAACATAATAAGCGGCTTACTTTGTATGTTCCCTGCCCAAAATTTGTAAGTAGCCATTTGTCCATGGAGCTTTGGTTACTTTTAGTAGAAATGTATTGGAGAATCCAATCTGGGTACTAGGGCGATAAGATGATTTCTTGTTAGATCAGAAAGTGCATGTTAGAGAATATTTATGTTATCATGCACTTTTCTAAAATTCGATTAGGATTCGTTTTTAGAAATTTAATAATATCCTATTATTAATATCATAAAATTATGATAGTACTCATAGAGTAGGTATAGAATGTCTTGCTCTTTAGAATGAAATTGTATTTAGTATAAAACAAGATTATTTGCATTATTTAAAATGTCAATCTTCTAAGGATTACTTTGTTGATTATGTGATGTATTAGTTATTGCTGCTTAGCAAATCACCCCAATATTTAGCAGCTTAAAACAACAATATAAAATATAGATAAATTTTAAAAAACCCAACATCTTACATGGTTTCTGAGGTCAGTAATCCAGAGTGACTTAGCTTGGTGGTTCTGGCTCAAGATCTCTTGTGAGGTTACAGTCAAGATGTCGACTGAGTCTGTAGTCCTCTTATGGCTTGACTGCACACTCATGTGGCTGTTGATAAGAGGCCTCAGTTCCTTGCTAGCTGTTGGCTGGAGGCCCCAGTTGAACCTCTGCATATAGCTGCTTAAAACTTGCCACCTGGCTTCTCTCATAGTGAATGATCTAAGAGAGAGCCAGAGAGTGTGCTCATAACGGAAGCCATAATATCTTTTATATCAGAAATGATATAATATCACTCTACCATATTCTACTAGTCCTACAGGCCAATTCTGATAAAATGTGAGCAATGACTACACAGGGGTGTTAATAACAGGAGGCAAGGGCTTTTGGGACCATCTTGGAGGCTGGTGAGGCTGGTGACCACATGTGATGAACTTTAGAATTCATTTCATTTAAGCCCTAGATCTGTCTTCATCAGAATTGCAAAGAGGAAGCCTGGGCAACTTTTCTATGTAAAAATAATGGCACTAAAGAATAATTAGGTTCCTGTCAAATAGTATGTTTTAGAGATCTTAGTGAGAATTGTAAGGAATAAAATAAACAGAAGTCTGACTGCCTTGTTTAATGACACCGACTGTATTGTGAGTTTCTAGAGCAGAGTTAAGTACAAAAATTTCTTTATATATTCTGTCACAATGTATCTTTTGGGAATTGAAACATTCTTGGTAAGTAGGTTTTTAAAATGTTTGTGTGGCTATTTTTTTTTAAACAAATCAATTTTATTGATACATATTAATAAAGCATGCAATTCATCCAAAGTGTGCAATCAATGGTGTTTGGTATAATCATATAGTTGTGCATTCATCACTTCAGTCATTATTAGAGTATTTTCAATATTTTAATAATAATAATAAACAAGAAAATCTTCACCTCTCAATCTCTCTGTTTCCCTTGCCACACGTAGCTGCTATTTCTGGCTATTCTTGAACACTTATTTATTTATTAAGCAGTTTTATTGAGATATATTCACATACCATACGATCTAGCTAAACTGTATAATCAATGACTTTTAGTATAATCACAATGTTGTGCATTTATATCACAAAAAATTTTTGAATTTTTTCATTACTCCAAAAAGAAAAATTTCACACCCCTTAGCATGCCTTCCCCAGCCCTATATACCCACTAATCAAATTTCATCTTTATAAATTGATTTATATTTACGTTTTATATAAATGGGATCTCATAATATGTTATACAATATATAGTTTATAGTAGTGCAGTCATACAGTATTTGTCCTTTTGTGTCTGGTTTGTATCACTCAACATATTGTCCTCCAGGTTCATCCATGTTGTCCTATACTTTATGACTTCATTTCTTCTTACAGCTGTATAATATTCCAACGTATGAATATACCACAATTTGTTTATCTATTCAAAGGTTGAGGGACACCTGGGTTGTTTCCAACTTTTCGCAGACATGAATAATGTGCTATGAGCATAGATGTGCAGATGTCTATCTTGTCACTGCTCTCAGTTCTTCTGGGTTTATACCCAGTAGTGGTATTGCCGGGTCACGTTGCAAATCTATATTCAACTTCTTTGGGAACTGCTAAATAGTCCTTCACAGTGGCTGTACCATTCTGCATTCCCACCAACAGTTAATGAGCATTCCTGTCTCTGCACATCCTCTCCAACACTTGTAGTTCTCTATCTTTTTAATAGTGGCCATTCTGATAGGTGTGAAATGATATCTTGTTATAGTTTTGATTTGTATTTCCTTAATCATTAGTGATGTTGAACATTTCTTCATGTGTTTTTTTGCAATTTGTATTTCTTCTTTGGACAAATGTCTATTCAACTCTTTTCTATTCAGGATTTCAAATTCTTCTTTGCGTTCACTCAGTGTCTTCTTGATGTCATTTATCTCTTTAACTATATTGTCTTTCAGCTCATTAATTTGATTTTAGAAATTTGTGTGCATCTCACTGATTAGTTCTCTCAAATTCTGCATCTCTTCTGGAGCTTTGATGTATTCCTTTTCTTGGGCCATGTCTTCTATTTTCTTAGTATGGCTCGTAATTTTTTGCTGATATCTAGGCATCTGAATAGGATGTAGTTTACTCAGATGCTTTTCAACCTTTTGACAAATTCCTGTGAGGTGCAAAAGTGTTTAATTTTGAGGAGGTCCCATTTATCTATTTTTTCTTTTGTTGCACATGCTTTGGGTGTAAGGTCCAAGAAACCACCACCTGCCACAAGGTCTTTAAGATGTTTCCCTACATTTTCTCCTAGGAATTTTATGGTCCTGGGTTTATATTTAGATCTTTGAACCATTTTGAGTTGATTCTTGTACAGGGAGTGATATAGGGGTCCTCTTTCAATCTTTTGGTTGTAGCTATCCAGTTGTCCCAGCACCATTTGTTGAAGAGTCTGTTTTGTCCCATTAACATCAACTTGGTAGATTTGTGGAAAACCAGTTAGCCATAGAGGTGACAGTTTATCTCTGGAGTCTGAATTCTCTTCCACTGATTGATGTGTCTATCTTTATGCCAATATCATCCGGTTTTGACCATTGTAGCTTTGTAATATGTTTCAAGGTCGGACAGTGAAATTCCTCCCATGTCACTCTTTTTTGGAATGCTTTTGGCTATCCGGGTGCACTTTACCTTCCAAATGAATATGGTAATTGCCTTTTCTATTTCTGTAAAGTAGGCTGTTGGAACTTTGATTGGTATTACATTGAATTTATAAATCAGTTTGGGTAGGATTGGCATCTTCACGATATTTATACTTCCAATCCATGAACATGGAATGTCTTTCCATTTGTTTAGGTCTTCACTGATATCTTTTAGATTGTTTTGTAGTTTTCTTCATATAGGTCATGTATTTCTTTGGTTAAATTGATTCCTAGGTACTTGAGTCTTTTTATTGCTATTACAAGTGGATTTTTCCCATTTCCTCCTCAGATTGCTCAGTGCTAGTGTACAGAAACATTACTGATTTTTGCGTGTTGATCTTGTATCCTGCCACTTGCTGGACTCATTTATTAGCTCAGGTAGCTTTGTTGTAGACATTTCAGAGTTTTCTAAATGTAGGATCATGTCATCTGCAAATAATTAAAGTTTTACTTCCTCTTTTCCTATTTGTATGCCTTTTTTTTTTCTTGTCTAATTGCTCTAGCTAGAACTTCTAGTACATTTTTTTTTTCTTGTACAATGTTGAATAACAATGGTGATAATAGGTATTCTTGTCTTGTTCCCAATCTTGGAGGGCAAGCTTTCAATCTTTCCTCATTGTGCATGATGTTGGCTGTGAGTTTTTCATATATGCCTTTTATCATATTGAGGAATTTTCCTTCTTATCTTTCGAAGTATTTTTATCAAGAAAAGATGCTGGATTTTGTTGAATGCCTTTTCTGTGTTGAGATGATCATGTGGTTTTTCTCTTTCAGTTTGTTAATGTGGTATATTACATTGATTGATTTTCTTATGTTGAACCAGCCTTGCATACCAGGAATAAATGCCACTTGG
Source organism: Cabassous unicinctus (assembly GCA_029593785.1). Taxonomy (NCBI): domain Eukaryota; kingdom Metazoa; phylum Chordata; class Mammalia; order Cingulata; family Chlamyphoridae; genus Cabassous; species Cabassous unicinctus. The sequence continues at coordinate 2,123 of JAQZBX010100651.1, read as the reverse complement.
TCGTGATGTATGTCTTTTGATACACTGTTGGATTCTATTTGCAAGAATTTTGTTGAGAATTAGTCTGTAAATTTCTTTTTTTGTAGTGTGTTTATCTGGCCTTAGTATTAAGGTGATTAAGGTGATGTTGGATTCATAAAATGTGTTGGGTAATTTTCCCTCCTATTCGATATTTGGAAGAGTTTAAACAGGATTGGTGTTAATTCTTTTAGAAATGCTTGGTAGAATTCACCTGTGAAGCCATCTGGTCCTGGACTTTTCTTTGCTGGGAGATTTTTTTTGATGGATTCAATCTCCTTAAATGTGATTGGTTTGTTAAGTTCTTGTATTTCTGTTGCATAAGTGTAGGATGTTTGTGCATTTCTAGGAATTTGTCCATTTCATCTAGGTTGTCTAGTTTGTTGGCATACAGTTTCTCATAATACCCTCTTATGATTCTTTTTATTTCTGAGGCGTCAGTTTTAACTTCCCCCCTTTCATTTCTTATTGTATTTATTTGCATCTTCTCTCTTTTTTTCTTTGTTAGTCTAGCTAGGGTTTTGTCAATTTTATTGATCTTCTCAAAGAACCAGCTTTTGGTTTTGTTCATTTTCTCTATTGTTTTTTTGGCCTCAATTTCATTTATTTCTGCTCTAATCTTTATTATTTCTTTCCTTCTGCTTACTTTGGGGTTGGTTTGCTGTTCTTTTTCTAGTTTCTCTAGTTGTTCAGTTAAATCTTTGAGTTTAGTTCTTTCTTCTCTTTTAATATAGGCATTTAGGGCTGTAAATTTCCCTCTCAATACTGCCTTCACTGTATCCCATAGTTTTGATAAGTTGTGTTCTCGTTTTCATTTATCTCAATATATTTACTAATTTCACTTTCAATTTCTTCTTTGACCCACTAATTATTTAGGAGTGTGTTGTTCAGCCTCCACACATTAGTGAATTTACTTTTTTCCTGTCTATTATTGATTTCCAGTTTCATTCCATTATGATCTGAGAAGGTGCTTTGTATAATTTCAGCCTTTTTTTATTTATTGAGAGCCGCATTGTGCCCTAACGTGGTCTCTCCTGGAGAAAGATCCATGGGCACTTGAGAAGAATGTATAACTTGCTGAGTTTGGAAGCAGTGTTCTGTATATGTCTGTTAGATCTAGCTCATTTATCATATTGTTCAAGTTCTCTGTTTCCTTCTTGATCTTCTGTCTAGTTGTTCAAAAGATGTGAGTGGGATATTAAGGTCTCCAACGATTATTGTAGAGATGTCTATGTCTCCCTTCAGTTTTGCCAGAATTTCTCTCATTTATTTTGGGGCACCCTGGTTAGGTTCATAGATATTTATGATGTTGTATCTTCCTGGTGGATTGTCCCTTTTATTAATATATAATATATAATGGCCTTCTATATCTCTCATAACTTTTTTGCATTTAAAGACTGTTTTGTCTGATATTAGTATAGCTACCCCTGCTCTTTTCTGGTTGCTATTCGCATGGAGTATCTTTTTCCAACCTTTCATTTTCAGCTGATTTGTATCACTGGGTCTAAGGTGAGTTTCTTGTAAGTAGCATATGAATGGTTCATGTTTTTTTATCCATTCTGTCAGCCTGTATCTTCTGTTTGGGGAGTTTAATCTGTTCACATTCAATGATATTACTGTCAATGCACTATTTACTTCCTCCATTTTATTCTTTGGTTTTCATATGTCATATCATATTTTTGTCTGTCTTTCTACTCTTTTGGTTATCCTTTCTGCTACTCTTTCTTCTAAACTCTCCTCCAAGCTAGTCTTTCCTGTCTTTTTCTTTCAGGTTCCAAGGCTTCTTTTAATATTTCCTACAAAAGTGGATTCTTTTTTGCAAACTCTCTTAGTTTCTGTTTGTGAATGTTTTATACTCACCTTCGTATATGAAGGACAGTTTTGCTGCATAAAGAATTCTCGGCTGGCAGTTTTTCTCTTTCAGTATCCTAATTGTATCATACCACTGTCTTCTTGCCTCCATCATTTCTGAAGAGAAATCTGCTCTGAGTCTTACTGGACGTCCCTTGTAAGTGATGGTTTGCTTCTCCCTTGCTGCTCTGAGAAATTTCTCTTTATCTTTGACATTTGATATTCCTTATAGTATGTGTCTTTTTTTTTTTTTT
>JAQZBX010100650.1:0-11339 GCA_029593785.1 Cabassous unicinctus | reverse complement strand
TGGGATGCCTATGATGCATATGTTTCTGTGTTTTGTGTTCTCATTTAAATCCCTACATCCCTGCTGGATTTTCTTTATCTTGTTATCTATCTGTTCTACTATCTGTTTGATTTCAGATGTACTATCTTCCACATCACTAATTCTTTCTTCTGCCTGTTCAAATCTGCTGTTGTGTGATTCCAGTGTCTTTTTGGTTTCTTGGATTGTGCCATTCATCACCATCATATCCATTATCTTTTTATGTATGTTTACAATTCCTTCCATATGTTCTCCTAGTGTGTTCTTAATATCCTTAATCTCTTCCTTCACTTCATTAAGTTGGTCCATGATATTTGTTTGTACAGCTTTGATCAGTTGTTTGATGTTATGCATCTCTTCCTGCTTTTTAGTTTGTTCATTGGACTGCTTCACGTCTTCCTGTTTCTCAGAATGGCTTGTAATTTTTTGTTGCCCTCTGGTCATCATTTATCTTGTTGGGTTTATTCAGTTGATTAGCTTCTTCCCTGCTCTAGGGTTTTGTTTACTTGTTGGTTTTGTGTGTGTTAATTTTTCTCTTTGGCACTTTGTTCTTCTTGTTCTATTTCCTTGCTGTTTCTATATTCCCTTGAAGGAAAAAGATTTATGCCAGAGAAACCAAAAGAGGTAAGAAAAGAAAAAAGATAATAGAAATAATAATAAAAGGTAGAAGATGGACCATATAAGACTTAGTGAAATAGGAATAAAAAAGTGGAGTACCTACAATGAAATGGGAAAGAGAACAGAGAAAAAAATAGAATGTTTAAGAGGACAAAAAGATGAGGAGAGAGAGAATGAGAAAAGAAAGTTCAGAAAGAAATAGTTAATGAAAAAAAGAAAACACAATAGAGAAGATAGAAATTGAAACCAGTAAAGTTGAGGACTAATAAAAAATGTGGAATGTAAGCACCTCAGCAGAAAGCAGAAGACAAAGATGAAGGAAGGGAAAGAGATAAGTTGGTAGCCAAAATTAGTATATACAGAAAATGGGAAGGCAAGGAAGGAGAAGGACAGCAAAGAAGAAACAAGCTCACAGCACCTAATTTTAAGAAAGGGTGGGAGGAAATTAAAAAAAGAAACAAAAGAACAACAGCAAAAACCAAACACACACAAGCAAGCAGTCAAACAAAGCTAACAAAGAACTGTGTTCCTGCTTGGGCCCTTGTGAAGCCTCTCACTTGCTTGTGTTCATCAATCAAATACCCTGCAGGCTTCTGTCTGCAGGTTTTGAGGCAGGTTGTAGCAAGTAAACTAAATTAACTTTTTCTTTTTTTAAGTTAACTTTTTTTTTTAAATAATGTTCCCAAAGAAACTAGTACCAAAATAATGTCTATCTTTTCCCTGTCCTATGGTATCAGCTGGATGTTAGATAACCCTTTGGATCACCACTCTTAGAGAAGTCAGATATTGAACCAGTGACCTCACACATTCTAGGCAGAGATTCTTCCACTGAGCTATCCCTTCAACTTGTCAGCCAGCTCTTCAGAAAGCTATTCGATCACTTTCCCCTGGTCAGGATTTACTCTCCTAGTGCAGCAGGATTATGTAGGCTATATGAGCAGATCCCCCATACCCTTTCCTTGTCAGGTTGAGTTGCTTTTTGAAATTCAAATTGGACCCTGATGACTGAGTACTCCACACTGAAGTGATTTTTTAAGCCTCTTGTAGACCTCCCCAACCTCCCAGGGGACACTATATAGGCTCTTGAAACTTATTAAGTGCTTCCTATTGTCTGATTCCCTTAGGGGAGTTGAAATTCTGATAGTCCTCAGCATGGAAGTATTAAATTCACTGACTCCTCCCTCTCTCAGACCAAGCCTCTTTATGCCAGTTCAGTTAGGTAAATAAGGTTGCCTCAGCAGATTTTCCTCTCCCCTCAGCCTGGTGCCACTTTGAGCTGGCTTGTGTGCTCCCTAAAGCTCCAAGGGGGTCTAGGCAACAAAACCCACAGAAAGGAAACCCCTCTCTGCCCCTTGCAAGAACCCTCCCTCTCTTGGTGGATGCGCCCTCTCACTGGGTGGCCAGTGGGAGTTGGGGCTCATCCTAACTCTTTGTCCTGAGGTTGGTTTTAGCCGTCCATGATTTCCACAGGGCTAAAAACTCACGGTTTTATCTTGAGCAATCTATCTCACTGTCCAGCTCCCTCCAGATGGATGGCCCAAAGACTCCCACTCCGTGGGCTCCCAGAACAGCTCACTCAGGCTGGATCTTGTCCCCAGTCAGCTGTCTTTTTTGAAAGAAATGGTGAGTACCCACTTAAACTGACACCATCTTGCACCCGACTCCAATAGCATAAATTTTTAGCAGAAGCCAATGTCTTTCTCCTAGGGGACCCAGCCTTCATTCAATAGATTCAGAGTCTCTTAAACGCTCTTAAGTCTGGGAACTGATTGAGGGGCCATAACACTCTGTTTTCTTTTATTCCAATTAGACTTGTTCTCTTGGCCTAGAACTCTTATACAGATTACATAAGAATTTAGTAGACTGCCTATTTATTTCACTTTTAGGTACCTCATTGTCAACTAGCCAATGCCTTAAGTCTCTGTGATTCAGACTGTTTTGAATACTGCATTGACTCTTTTGTCCATTACAATCACCATGCCCCCTTGTGTTGGGCAATTAAGTGCCACCACTAGGTTCCTTCCAAACTGGGATCTAATCATCCCCATTGTATTTAAGGATTTAAATACAGTGTCAGCATTTCCCACTATAATATCTGACCTACAGAGAAGAGTGACTACAGAGCTCTTTAGGGTCACAAATTTGTTCCTCACAGCTGTGGTGAAACGTGTGTCCTCTGGACACTTCTGGGTGGGTAAGCATGTCTTACATGATGAATCCACTCTAACATTCAAATCTCCCTAAGCCTTTGTATCTCTTCATCTACATTCAGCTGCAGGGCAGTTCTGGCATTTCCACTGCATTTAGTAAGGTCACATTTTGGTCTATGTTTTAATAACCAAAGACTTAGAGCCCTTTTAAATATATATATATTTTTGAGAAGTTGTGAACTTGCAAAACAATCACATACATGGGTGGTATTCCCGACATCACTCCTCCACCAACACACTACATTGTTATATAACATTTTTTACAGATTATGAGAAAATATCATTAAACTATTACCACTAACTATGCTCTATAGTGTACATTTGGTATATATTTCCATATCCCCTATTATTAACACAGTACATCTTTGGCATTGATGCAAGCATATAATTGCTGTTAACTATACTCCATAGGTTACATTAATTGTATTTTCCCCATGCTTCTCCATGCAAATAGTGATGTACATTTGTTCTAGTTCATAGAAGGACATTCTTGTATTTGTACTATTAATCACAATTCTCATCCAACTCTGGGTTCACTGTTGTTCAGTCCCTAGTTTCATCTCTAGCTTTGCTTCAATTGTTTCAACCACAATTCCATTTATAAACCAAATGCATTATTTATACTCTACATTATAATATGTTTCCATCAACTCTACCTACTTCCACACATTTACAGTCAAGTTAGTTAAAACTTCTTTATATATTAAGCATCAGTATCCATTCTCAGCCCTCTTCCTATGTCCAAATAATGTATAATCTAGGTTTTAAATCCTTGTGTTTATTATTCATATTTAGTTCACATTAGTGAGACCATGCAATATTGGTCTTTTGTGTCTGGCTTATTTCACTCAGCATAATGTCTTCAAGATTCATCCATGTTATCATATGTGTCCAAATTTCATTTCTTCTTACAGAAGCATAGTATTCCATCATATGTATATACCATGTTTTGATTATCCATTTGTTAGGTGATGGACACTTGGGGTGGTTCCATCCTTTCGCATTTGTTAATGACACTGCTTTGAACATCAGTGTGCAAATGTCTCTTCACATCACTGTTTTCTGTTCTTCTGGATATATTCCTAGTAGAGGAATTGCTGGATAATATTGCAGTTCTATATTTAGCTTACTGAGATCTGCCAAACTGTATACCACAAAGGCTGCACATTTTACAATCCAGCCAAGAGGGAAGGAGTGTTCTTCTTGCTCCATATCCTCTCTAGCACTTGTTTTTTTGTTTTTTTTTTTTAAGTAATTGCCATTCTATGTGGCGCGAGATGATATCTCATTGTCATTTTGGTTTGCATTTCTCTAATAGTTATTGATATTAAACATTTTTATATGCTTTTTTGCCATTTGTATTTCTTCTTTGGAGAAATGTCTATTTAAGGCTTTTGCCCATTTTAAAATTAGATTTCTTGCTCTTTTATTGTTGAATACTATGATCTCTTTATATAGAATAGAAATCAAACTCTTATCAGATAAGTGGTTTCCAAATACTTTCTCCCATTGAGTTGGCTGCCTTTTCACATTCTTGATGAAATCCTTTGAATCACAAAAGTCTTTTAAGTTTGAGGAGGTCCCATATATGCATGTTTTCTTCGGTTGCAGCTGCTTTTGGTGTAAGGTTTAAGAATCCACCATCTACTACCAGGTCTTGAAGATGTTTCCCTAAATTTTCTTCTGGAGCTTTATGATTCTCACTTTTATATTTAGATTTTTTATCCAGTTTGTGTTAATTTTTGTATAAGGTGGATAAGCACACCCACTGGATACATTCTGCCCAATGTATAATAATGTTATAGGTGGATGTGGATATTTAATAATGTTATAGGTGGATGTGGATATCCAATTCTCCCATCACCATTTGTTGAATAGGTGGTTCTGCCCCAACTGTGTGGGTTTGAGAGTCTTGTCAAAAATCACTTGACCATAGATGTAAAGGTCTGTTTTTGAACCATCAATTCACTTCCATTGGTCTGTGTGTCTATCTTTATGCCAGTACAATGCTGTTTTAATCACTGTAGCTAGGTTACATAATTTAAAGTCTGAAATTGAGAGTCCTCCAAACTTTCTCTTCCTTTTTAAGATGTTTCTAGTATTCAGAGCCCCTTACCCTTCCAAATAAATTTGATAATTGTGTTTTCCATTTGTGTAAGAAATGCTGGTGGAATTTTTATCAAGGTTGCATTGAATTTGTATATCAGTTTGGATAGAATTACCATCTTAACAATATTTGGTCTTTCAGTCCATGAGCATAGAATATTTTTTCATTTATTTATGTGTTTTTAAATTTTCTTTTAGTAATGTACTGCAGTTTTCTGAATATAAATGATTTACATCCAAAATATTTGATTTTATTAGTAACTATATTAAATGGAATTATTTTCCTGACTTTAACCTCAGATTGCTCATTTCTAGTGTATATAAACACTAATGATTTGTGTAACCCATTCCTGTGGGTGTGAACCCATTATAAATAGGACCTTTTGATGCAGTTACTTCAGTTATGTTGTGGCCCAAGTGAAGTAGGTGAAATTTTAATCCAATTAAATTAAAATTTAATTGGATTAAAATTTGCATCATTCATAAGCAGAGTAAAAGTCAGAATGAGAGAGAGGCTTCAGGGTGTAGCCAGATTTGGAATAAAAGGGAACTGGAAAGAGACTTGTGTATTGCCATGTGACATATGTGACATAAAAGCCATATAACCACAAGATTGCTGTCCAATAAGTTGATACTGATCCTGGTAGGAAACAAGCCTTCTATTCACTGAAATTGTGAGCCAATTTGTTATGTCAACCCTTTGTATGGTATTGGCATTAGCAACTAGGAAATTAAGCCTAGTTAGCCATTCTAATGGGCATGAAAGAGTATTCATTATGATTTTGATTTGCATTTACCTAATAGTAAAGGAATTTAATAGTCTATTCATGTGTTAATTAGCAAAATAAGACAAAAGAAGCCAAATACTTAACTGTCATTTTTCATAGATGATGAGATTTTCTCCACAGAAAATATTAAAGACCACTGAAGATATTGTGAAAAGTGCATAAATATAAAATACAAAAATCATGGGGAGTGGAAAAGGCTCAAGAAGTTGAGTGCCTGCTTTCCACATGGGAGGTCCCAGCTTTGGTTCCCCAGTGCCTCCTAAAAAGGAAAACAACAACAAGAAGCAATCAAATGAAAAAAACAACTGAAGGGAGCCCATGTGGTTCAGTGGTTGAGTGCCAGCTTCTCACATATGAGGCCCCAGGTTCAATGACTGGTCCCAGTACTGCAAAAAAATAAAAAATAAAATAAAATAAAATCAATTTTATTTTTTATGTTACCTTCAAACAGACCTTTTTACTGCATATAGGTTAAACCAGAGGACACTGAAAAGGAAAGAGCAGGATACTGGTGGGCTAGACAATGGAGGAAATAACATTATTATACATTGGGCAGAATGTATTCAGTGGGTGTGCTTATTAGATATTCTCGTTTGACTGAATTAGCATGAGCAATCTGCATGGTAATAATTCATTGCCAGATAACTTGGCTGAAACCTGGATCAATGGTTGCCCATAGGAATGCTGGAAAAATTTATTAGGTAGGAATCTGCCAAACTATGTCCATTGTGAAGTCTTGAAAATTTCATTGATAAGATTGGAATAGGGATTGGAACCAAGAATTGTTGTATGATAGCATTGTATTGCTATTAGATATACATGTGGAGAAGTCAAGCAATAATGCTAAGAGTCAACACTCATTGATTATACACTCATTCTGGTGCCAGGCACTCTTCTAGGTGTTTTCCTTCATTAGTTATTTGCTCTGCATGACAACAATGTGAGGAATATATTATTATAATTCATATTTTACAGAGGAAGAAGCTGAAACAGTGTTATGCAGATAATGAAATATATGAGTCTGAACCTCAGAGGAGCTGAATTAGCTGGAGGTGTAAACTAGGATGTAGTCAGCTACAGACAACCATGCAATTAATGAGGCAAGTGAGAAAGATGTGTCAATAGAGAAAAGAGGACTAAGCACTGAGTTCTAGGGTGCTCTGACATTAAGAAGCCTGTCAGAAAAACTGGAGATTTGCAATGCCAGTGCCTGGGTCATAAACACTTATTGAATAACAGTAGATTGCAACAACATATTTCCTCTCTAACAATTTACAGATCTGCTAATTTTTCATAATGCTAAAATTGCCACCCTGACTCTCTTTTTTTCCAAAATTAGAACAAAAATGTTCATATTTTACTGTTTTCAGATATTCTGTAAATACTCACGTTAAAAACCTCTATAATTCAGTGCTTGAGCTGCAGCATAATTTTTGTTTCTTGAATGATTGTGTATTTAAACATATAGCCAGACTAAATTCTCTCAGTAGCAGTAATAGAGCTGTCTTTCTACAAAGTAAAGTTAGCACACTTGATTTGTGCACTATCTTATTTTTTCTCTCAATGCTTTGTTCAAGCTCTTTTCTCTCTCTCTTTTTTTAATTTTAGGAGGTACTGATGATTGAACCCAGGAACTCATGTGTCAGAATCAGGCACTCAACATCTGAGCTACAACTGCTCCCTCTTTTCACATTTTAATTAAGTCTAAGTTGTATTTGGAATAATGTCAATTTATTTATTTCTATATTCATAGATTAAATAAATAAAGAAGCTGTTCAAAGGTAACAATGCACAAAGTATTAATTATTACTTAATTCACTCATCAAATATCTTTGGGTTATTTGTAGGTACCTGGCACTGTATACATGCCAGACCTATACTGACAGAACAGACAAGATTCTGTCTTCACAGAGCATTATTAAGTGGAGCAGGCAGATGATAAGGAAAATATCACACATATATCAGGAGGGATACATGCTATTTTAGCAGCATCCCAATTGTCTCCCTCACTAAAAGCCCTCTCTTTTCTGTGACACCAGTATAAATAAAATCTTTGAAAATACTCTGGCAAGTCATGAACATATGAAAAATTTAATTTCATTTGTCTCACTTTATGGTTTTTTATCTGCCTCCTTGTTGCTTTTCAGTTTTGAATATGGTATGGGATCAGACAATAGGACACAAAGCCACTCCTGCTTGTGAGAACTTGAATGATGCTCATTGTGGAAGTATGAGGAATTATATAGTATTTTCTTTTTTTTAAATGTATTTTTTATTTTTTAAAGATATTTATGGTACATAAATGTTTCATAAAAATATATAGGGGATTCCTATATGCCCTGCTCCCCACACCTCCCACATTTACCCACCTTAACAACATCCTTCATTAGTGTGGTACATTCATTGCAATTGATGAACACATTTTGGAGCATTGCCACTAAGCATGGATTATAGTTTACATTGTAGATTACACTCTTTCCCACACAATTTTGTAGATTATGGCAAGATATATTATGACCTGTATCTGTCATTATAATGCCATTCAGGACGATTCCTAAGTTCCAAAAATGCCTCTGTATTACATCTGTTTTCCCTCTCCCTCCCCTCAGAACCTCCAATGGCCACTGCTTACACATCAATGATATAATTTCTTCCATTGCTAGATCAAAATGTCTATAGTAGAATACCAGTAAGTCCACCTTAGTCCTTAGTTCATTCTCCAATCCTGAAGATTCTGGGATGGTGATGCCCAGTCCACCTCTAATTGAGAGGGGGCTTCAGTCTTATGTGACTGATGAATGGAACCCTGTTGCTTGCAATTGTAGACTCTCTTGGATCCTTGGGATGGTGGTTGTCCATCATCATCTCCTTGTTAGAGGTCCTGGGTGAGTTCAGTAAACTGGAGAGTAGGTGCTGCAACATTGTTGAGGCTCAGGGCCAACTGGCACATTGGCAGCCTAAAGATTCAAGCCTCTTGGACATACAACTACCCATGCCAGAAACAAATATAAATTCAAATAGAAGGGACAGAAGAGCCATGTGTAGGGAAACCACAACTGAGTCCAAATCTGTTCACACTGGGGTTCACAAACTCCAATTAGGGTCACTGGCAAGGCACCAATCTCCTGAGCTATCTGTCCTGGCCATAGTGACTGGATTTCTCCAGAACCCTCAGGAACCCCACTATTTGGAGTAGTGTCTAATTTGGCAGTCAATGAGAGCCTGCCGAGTTGTGCATAAGCATAACCTCTGGAGTGACTTCCTGACTCACTTTGGAGTCTCTTAGCTTCATTTGTCATTATGAGCTTCATAAACTCATTTGTCTTTACCTTTCCTCCATTTTGGTCAAGGTCTTTTTCCACTTGCATTGTAGTTGTGCTTAGTGGTAATCCCTCAGTGCCAGGGAGGCTCATCTCTGGGAGCCATGTCCCACATTGGGGGGAAGTTACCTCTCTCTAAGAGCTTGAGCAAGTACTTCTAACAGTGTTACATAGGGGCAGTGAAAGTAGGCATTTTGTCATGTTCTTAGAGGGAAAGCTTTTAGGATTTCTCCATTGAATATGATATTAGCTCTGAGTTTTTAAAATATACCCTTTTTAATGTTGAGGAAGTTTTCTTCTATTCCTGTCTCTTGTCATGTTTTTATCAGGAAAGGGTGTTGTATTTTGTCAAATGCTTTTCTTTGCATCTGTAGAGATGATATGTGGTTTTTTCCTTTCAATCTGTTTATGTGGTGAACTCTACATTGATTGATTTTCTTATGTGAAAACTTACTTGCATACCAGTTGTGGCGTATAATTTGGTCGTGGCATATAATTCTTTTGATCTGTTGTTAAATACAATTAGCAAGTATTTTGTTGAGGATTTTAGCATCTAAATTCATTACACAGATTGGTCTATAGTTTTGTTTCTTGTGTCTTTGACTGTTTTGGTATTAGGGTGATGTTCGCATCATAGAATGAGTTATGTAATGTCCCCTCCACTTCTGTTTTTTGGAAGATTTAAGCAGGATTGGAGTTATTTCTTTCTGGAATGTTTGATAGAATTCACCTGTGAAGCAATCTGGTCCTTGACTCTGTTTAGTTGGGAGATCTGATGACGAATTCTATCTTACTTGTGAGATAGAATTACTTGTGATTGGTCAGTTGAATTCATCAATTTCTTCTTTCATTAATGTAGGCTGCTTGTGTGATTTTACAACTTTGTCCATTTCCTCTAAATTAACCTTCTTGTTGGCATATGATTTTTCAAAGTATCCTCTTATGATACTCTATTTCTGTATGGTCAGTGGTGGTATCTCCTTCTCACTGCTTATTTTATGTGTTTGGATTTCTCCTTTTTTCTTTGTTGTTCTAGATAACGGTTCTCAATTTTATTGATCTCAAAAAAAAAGCTTGTGGTTTTGTTTATTTTTTCTAGTGCTTTCTTATTTTCAATTTCATTTACTTCTGCTCCAATCTTCATTATTTCCTTCTTTCTAATTGCTTTGGGGTTAGTTTGTTGTTATTTTTCTAATTCCCCCAGTTATGCAGTTGTCTTCAATTTTAGCTCTTTTATTTTTTAATATCTGAATTTATGGCTATGAATTTGCCTTTCAGTACAGCTTTTGCTGCCTCCCATAGGTTTTGATATGTTGTATTGTTATTTTCATTTGTTTCAACGTAGTTACTGATTTCTTTTGCAATTTCCTTCTTGACCTACTGTTTGTCCAATAGTGTGTTGTTCAAATTCCATATTTTTTCCTAATCTGGTTCTCAATCCCTTACTTACTTCCAGCTTAATTCCATGGTGCTCAGAGAAATAACCTGCCTAATTTCCATCTTTCTGAATTCAGTGAGAATTGTTCTGTGGCATAGCATGTTGTCTATCCTGGAAAATGGTCCATGTGCACTCCAGAAGAAATGAATATCCAGCTGTATTTGGTTGCATTGTTCTCTTTGTCTATTAGGTACAGATTCTCTAATCTAAAAATCTTTGTTTCTTTGTTGATTCTCTGTCAAGATGATCTTCCTATTGGTGCTAATGGTGTATTGAAGTCCCCCAGTATAATGGTAGAGGCATCTATTTCTCCACTTAGTTTTTCCAGTGTTTGCCTCATGTGTTTTGAAGTACCCAGGTTAGTTGCATAAATGTTTATGATTGTCCTTTCTTCTTGTTAGATTACCCCTTTTATTAATACATAGTGTCCTTCTTTGTCTCTCTCAATAATTTTTCATTTAAACTCTATTTTGTATAATATTAGTATAGCTACTCCTGCCCTTTTTTTGTATTATTTGCTTGTAAAATTGTTTTCCAACCATTCATTTTCAGCCACCTTGCATCCTTGGTTCTAATGTGGGTCTCTTGTTGACAGTGTATAGATGGGTCATATTTCCTTATCCATACTGCCAATCTGAGGCTCTTGACTGATCAGTTTAATCCATTAATATTCAATATTATTACTCTCAAAGAATTACTTACATTAGGCATATTTTCTTTAGGTTTATGTATGCCATATATTGTTTTTAATTCTTCTATCTTTTTCATTGTTCCCACACTCATCTGAACTCTCACTCTCATTTTTTTAATTTCTTTCATCCAGCAGAACATGCATTAGTAC
>JAQZBX010100649.1:0-11342 GCA_029593785.1 Cabassous unicinctus | reverse complement strand
TATGGCTTTTAATTTTTTGTTGATGTCTAGGCCTCTGTTTATCTTGATGGGTTTATTTATTAGCTTCTCTATTGTTTAGCTTTATTTTGTTGTTTTTGTGTGGTAAAGTTTCAATTTGACAATTCATTCCTCTTATTCTGTTTCTTTGTTGTTGTCTATGTTCCCTTGAACAAAAGATTAGGACCAGAGAAAAAGGAAGAGATGGGAAGAGAAAAAGAATAATAGCAATAATAATAACATAATGTAGGAGAGGAACCGTACAAGACTTAAGAAATAGATAAATTTTCATGAGCAAGCAGTACAGAGGGATAAGATTTGAAAAGTGGCATAGGAACAATGAAACAAGGAAATATATAGAATGAATTAAAAGGCTGGAAGGGGTGAGAAAAGTTGAAAAGAAAAAAAGAAAACAGAGAAAGAATAAAGTTAAAAAAGAAACAAAAGAGTTAAATGGATGTGGCTCAAGATGTTCGCCATCTGTTTACCATATGGAGGAACTGGCGTTTGATCACGGGGACCTCCCAGTTGAAAAAAAGAAAGAAAAAAGAGAGAGAAAAAAGAGAGTACTAAAAATAAAAAAAAATTGGAGACGAATCAAAAAGAGGAAGAACAAAAGAACAACAACAGAAAACAGAAGATATAAAGATGAGGGAGAGAATAGAAATAGCATAGGTAGAGAAAATTGGATTAAAATATTAAAAAAAACACATTAGCAGAGATTCAAAGGAAGGGGAAACATAAGAAACAAGAAAACAGTGATTCATTTAAAAAAAGAGAAGGAATCAGAAAAAAATATAAATAAATGAAAACAATAATAAACACGTGAAAACAGTCTTCTCTCTCTGACCCTTAAGGATATTCTCAGGCTGCTGGTGTTCATCAATCAATGACCCTGCAGCCTACCCTCTGCAGGTTTTGAAACAGGTTTTAGTGAGCAAAATAAGGAAAATCACAAAAAGAACATTTTCTTTTTAAAATAAGAGATGCAAGAAATAATAATACAAAGTGAATGTCTACCTGTTCCTGTAATAAAGTTTCAGCTGGATGCCTGATAACCCAGTGGATCACTTCTCAAAGAGACAATAATTGAACCAGGGACCTTGTATATTCTAGGCAGGAATTATTCCACTGAGCTAATCTGTCTCCTTATGTTAGCTGGCCTTTCTGACAGCTGTCCAACTTTTTTTCCCTTGGGTAAGTTAGATTCCCTACAGACTGTGGGATTCCTCCTGATCAGCTGCCTGTCTCTGCCTCTTTTCTGATGTTTTCCCTCTTTTTACCTAGGTGGCTGGGCATGAAAGTCTGCCTGAGACAACCCCACTCACATCTCCCTGTCGAACCCAGGTCATTTTCAATATTCAGAGGGGTTCTATCTGGCTAAACTCACCATGAAAATACCACTCTCCACCCTCCCAGGCCCCTCTTCCTTGAAGGGAAACTGCTGTCACACTCCCTTTGGAGCAGGGAGCTAGGGGCTCCATCTAGGCTACTGCCTGAGGGAAGGGTGTATGTGCCACTTCCAGCCACTGAGAAGAGGAACCAACAATT
Source organism: Cabassous unicinctus (assembly GCA_029593785.1). Taxonomy (NCBI): domain Eukaryota; kingdom Metazoa; phylum Chordata; class Mammalia; order Cingulata; family Chlamyphoridae; genus Cabassous; species Cabassous unicinctus. The sequence goes on along the minus strand of JAQZBX010100649.1, from coordinate 9,794 downwards.
TTCCCATGGCTTCTCTAAATGTCCAGAACCCTCCTAGATGACTCAGAGCAACTTCCCCTTCTATATATATCCAAAGGAGCTGTTGGGGAGGAAGACATCTGCTCTCCTATCAGATTGAATTCTCCATGAGTTTTACCATTGCTTGATATCTTGGGGGTGGGGAACGGAACCTTTCCTGGCACCGGGAGGTGTAATAACTCATGGTTATTTGTTTTGGCTTCTTCATCTCTCTGTCCCTCACTCTCCTGGGAGTTGTGAAGCAGTATCCTTGATTGCAGTTCCCCAAGGCAGCCTCTGGCTCTTTCTTCATTGTTTTAGTGAAAACATAACCTGATGTGCTTAACCCATTGGCCATGTTCCCACAATCCCTTCTGGTGTCTTCTTGATGTCCTTTATCTCTGTAGCCATATTGTCTTTCAACTCATTGACTGGATTTAAGAGATTTTTGTGAACATGATTGATTGGTTGTCTTAAAACATGTGTCTCATCAGTATCAGTGATATATTCCTTTCCTTCAACCATTTTTTCCATTTTCTTAAAATGGTTTATAATGTTCTGCTGATTTCTAGACATCTGCTTATTATGGTGTTCACACTGATGTTCAATTTCTTTCTTTCTTAGATATTTAAGTGTGGGAGGCTGAGTGTTACTGCTGTTCTTTGATTTTTGGTTAAATTTCTTATAGCTCTTTAGAATTATCCCTGTTTTCTTGTTCAAACCTGGGCCATAGACCCAGTAATAGGTTGCAGGACAGCTTACAAGGGCCTTGGGTGGGAGGCTGTAAAGGCCCAAAAAAGCCTCTCAGTTATTTACTTAAATATCCTTTTATGCACTTCCCCAGACCACCTGCAGATGGTGCTTTTTGGCAACCCTTTCAGTTCAAAGTCTGACTGCAATGTATTTGCTGTAACACTGACCACAAATCTGTTACACAGGATCCTGTCTCAAGGCTATTCAGAGCCTCACAAAAAACCTTTCTCAGAGGCTGTTCTCTAAACTTTGCTGGCAGTATCCTCTATTTTCCCAGGTAGGAGATAATTCCACCTCCCTCTGGGTCATCATCAACCAGTCCTGGTCAGCAAGGAGGGTGTTTGTGAGAGTTGAATCAATGTCATCCCCTGCCAGTTCCCAGGGCAAATAATTGTGTGAATGCACCTGGCCTAGAAGGGCTCGTGGAACACAGCAAACCAAATATGTTGTCCTAAAGCTGAGTCAGCCTTAGTCTCCGACCCTCTCTCTCCTCTTTCTTGGGAGGTGAACCCCTGAAGACCCCTCTGTCCATAACCTCTTACCAGAAGCCAGAGAATTCAAAACTGTCTTCTCTGTGGGTGGGGGTATTGGCAGCAGCAGCTGCAGTTGAAGATTTTACTTACAGAGTTTTTCTATCAAGATTCTTTCCCTTTACACCTCTTTCTTATGGTTGGTATCCAGGGTTCCCCTGGTACCCTAATCCATAACACATTTTTTCTGGGAGACAATTCAGTCTTGCCCAGATGCTTTCTCTTCTCTTTCAATAACTCTGTTCCCAGCCCATTCAGATCTGCTGTTATATGCTTCTAATGCCTTTTTAATCTCATCCACTTAGTCTAGATATCTGATTATGCTTTTAATTTACTCTGACAATCAATTTCTCTTTCTTGCCTAGTGGTGTTTCATAGCTCTTTGATTTTTGGTTCATTTTTTTCTAGATCTTTAAAATTCCACAGCTTATGTTAACAAAACAAGGAGAGGCATCCACTCCTGGGGTGCAGACAAGATCAAGTGTCCTAGGACATGAGATACTCTAAAAATTTTCTTTACTCCTTATGGTTTCATAGCTTTCCAGCAGGTGGTTATGATCAACAAGTATTCCAGGCTGGTGTCTTTCGACTAGGGACAGGATTTAAAGCAGGCTCATTTATGGGTGTTGATCATGTACCCTACCACATTGTTAATTTCATATATTAGCTCTAGGAGTTTTGTTGTGGATTTTCAGAATTTTATGTATTTAGGATGATGTCATCTGCAAGTTTTGAATTATCTGACTTTTGGCCAGCAGATATTGACACAGGGGGTCAGAGGGGCCACGACCTCAGGAAAAGGAAGAGAGAGGAATAAAACCTGACGCTCATTCAGATTTTGGCCAAAAAATTTCACCTGCTGTGTCCAATGAACCCATTGGGCTGGATGGGGCCACATCATTGTTTGCTCTGGGAGCTGGCAGGGGAAGAAATAGATCAAATTCTGACAAACACCCTCTTTAATTATCAGAATTGGTTGGTGAGGATGCAGAAGGATTTTGAATTATTTCCTGCCTGATAAAAGGGAAGGGGTTGCCATCAAAGATTGAAGAACAGCCTCTGAGAAAACTTGATTTGTGAGGCTCTGAATAGTCTTGATGCAGGATTCACTGTCACATTCTTGTAGTAAATGTTACAGCAAACATTTACTGACCAGGGTTTGAACTGAGAAGGCTGCTGACGCTCACCATCAGCTATTGTATCAAGAATGTGCATGCAAGATAATTGAAAGTAAATAAGAGAGCATTTTGTGGGTCTTTACAAACTCCCTCTCAAAGGTACTTGGAAGATGGCCTACAACTCATTACTGGATCCATCATTCAGATTTTAGCAACTACATAGAGATAATCCTAAAGAGCTAGAAGAGATTGAACCAAGAACCAAAGAATGGCAGTAACACTGCCTCCCACCACTAAATCAATACAGAAGAGAAAGAAATTAAGCATGACAGCAAACTCACCATCATAATCAGATGCCTATAAATCAGCAACACAGTGCAAGACATAAGAAAATGGAAGATATGATCCAAACATATATATCAAAGCCCCAGATGAGACACAGGATATGAGACAACTAACCAATGAGGTTCACACAAATCTCCTAAGTCAAATCAATTAGCTGAAAGACAATATGGCTAAAGACATAAAAGATATCAAGAAGACATTGGGTGAGTGCAAAGAATAATTTGAAAACTTGAATAGTAAAGTAGCAGTGTTCATGGTAATGAAAGGCACATAGTTGAAAAAAACACATTAAAAGCACACAAGAGCAGACTCAAATTTATAGAAGACAGAAAAAGCGGTGCAGAAGACAGTTCAGCTAAATTGAAGAAATATGAGAATACAGAGACAAAGGAATGGAAAAATTGATCAGGGCATCAGGTAGATGAATAATAATATGAAGCACAACAACATATATAACCTAGGATTTCAAGGAGAAGAAAAGGGAAAAGGTGCAGAAAGGCCATTTGAAGGAAAAATGACTGAAAATTTCCCAACTCCCTTGAAATAAATGAATGAAATAACAGGTCCAAGAAGCAGAGTATACTCCAATCATAATAAATCTAAATAGACATTCTCCAAGACACATGCTACTCAGAATGTCAAATGTCAAAGATGAAGAGAAAATTCTGAGATCCTCAAGGGAAAAGCAAGCCATCACATACAAGGGATGACAAATAAGACTTTTTGCAAAATTCTCATCAGAAACCATAGAGGTGAGAAAACAGTGGTATGATATACTTAAGGTACTGAAAGAGAAAAATACTCACCTAAGCATTCTATATCCAGGAAAATTGCCATTCAAATATGAAAGTAGTATAAAATATTCACAAATAAACAAAAACTAAGAGGTTTTAAAAGAGTATCTGGCTTTGCAGGAAGCATTAAAAGGAGCATTACAGTCTGAAAGTAAAGACAGAAGAGTAAGGGAAAACTATTAGAATGGATAACCAAAAGAGGAAAAAAAAACAAATGAAAATAAGATATGCCATATGAAAACAAAATAATAAAATGGTGGAAGAAAATAATGCATTTTCAGTAATATCATTGTTGTGAATGGATTAAGCAAACCAATAAAAAGAAATAGGCTGACAGAATGGATAAAAATACATGAGCCATCCATATACTTTCCATAAGAGATTTGCCTTACAATCAGGGATACAAATCATCTGAAAGTGAAAGGTTGGAAAAAGATATTCCATAGAAACATGGCAAAAAAAAAGTGCAGGGGTAGCTATACTAATATCAGACATAATATGTTTTAAGGCAAAAAATTATGAGATGCAGAACATTATATACTAGAAAAAGGGACAATCCATCAGGAAGAAGTAAGAGTCATAAATATCTATACACCTAACCATGGTGGCTGAAAATACTTGAGGCAAATTCTGTCAAAACCGAAGGGAGAAATAGACATCTGTACAATAATACTTGGAGGCTTCAATATGCCACTCACATCATAAAACAACAGGACAGAAGATCAACAAGGAAACAGAGAACTTGAACAATACGATAAATGACATGTAGAGAACATTTCATCACAAATCAGTGGGTTATACATTCTTGTCAAGTGTTCAGGGGCTTTATCCAAGATAGACCACATGTTAGGTCATAAAGCAGGTCTCAATAAATATAAAAAGATAGAAATTGTACAAAGCATCTTCTCTTTTCATAAAGAAATATAGTTGGAAATCAATAATAAACAAGAAAGGGGAAAATTCACAAATGTATGGAGGGTAAACAAAAGAATTCTAAAACAATCAGGTAGTCAAAGAGGAAATACTAAGTGGAATTAGTAAATATATCCAAACAGATGGAAATGAGAATACAACTTATCAAAGCTTATGGGATGCTGCAAATGCAATGCTAAGAGGGAAATTTTTAGCCCTAAATGCCTATATTAATAGAGAAGTAAGACTTAGAAACAAATATCTAATGGAATACCTGGAGGAACTATAAAAAACAAAAACAAAAAAAACTGCAAACCGATACAAAAACAAGCAGAAGGAAATAAATAATAAAGATTAGAGCAGAAGCAAATGAAATTTAGAACAAAAAAAGTTGTAGATTTTTTTTTAAAAAGCTCGTTCTTTAAAATCAATAAAATTGACCCTTGCTAGACTAACAAAAGAAGAGAGAAGATGCAAATAAAATCAGAAATGAAAGGGGGATCTTATGACTGAATCCACAGAAATAAAAAGGGTCATAAGAGGATATTATAAGAAACTGTGTGTCAACAAATTAAGACAATGTAGATGAAATGGACAAATTCCTGGAAATACAACCTAAATTGTTCAGGACCAGATGGCTTAACAGGTGAATTCTAACAAGCATTTTGAGAAGAATAAACACCAATCATGTTTAAATTCTTCCAAAAAATTGAAGAGGAGGAAAAAGTACCCAACACATTTTATGAAGCCAATATCACACTAATACCAAAGGAAGAAAAAGAAAACAAAACAAAACTAAACTAAAGCTCAATCTCTCTAATGAACAAAGATACAAATAGTCTCAACAAAATAATTGCAAATAGAATCCTACAGCAATTAAAAGAATTATACTCCACAAGCAAGTTGTATTTACTCCTTGTATGCAAGAGTAGTTCAACACAAGAAAATAAATTTAAAAATATACCACATTAAAAAATTGGAGGGAATAATCTACTTGATCATATTCATTTATGTATGAAAGGCATTTTATAAAATTCAGCATCATTTCCTGATAAAAACATTTAAAAATATAAGAATAGAAGGAAAGTTCCTGAATATTATAAAGAGCATGTATGAAAAATCCACAGACAATATCATAATAAATGTTTGAAAGCTCTCCTCCAAAAATTGGGGACACACAAGGATTCTCAATGTCACCACTGTTATTCAACATTGACTAAAAGTTCCAGCTAGAGCAAAAAGGCAAGAAAAGAAATCATGAAATTAATGAAAGAGAAGTAAAATCCTCACCATTCAAAGATTGCATGATCTTATATTTTGAAATTTCTGAAATATCTGCAACAAAGCTACTGGAGATAATAAACGAGTTCAGCACAGTGGCAAGATACAAACCCAACATGCAAAAATCACTACAGTTTCTATATACTAGTATTGAACAATATGAGGAGGAAATCAGGAAAAACTCCATTTACAATTGCAACAAAAATACTCAAATACCAAGGAATCAATTTTATCAATGATATATTGGATATAAATTCAGACAACTGCAAAACACTTCTAAGAGGAATCAAAGACAATCTCAACAAATGGACAGACATTACATGTTCATGGATTGGAAGACTAAATATTGTCAAGATGACAATCATACCCCAATTAATTCATAGTTTCAAAGCAATCCCAATCAAAATTTCAAAAGCCTACTTTACAGAAATAGAAAAGGCAATTACCAAATTTATTTGGAAGGGAAAGTTTACCCAAATAGCCATAAACCTCCTAAAGGGAAGAGTGATGTGGAGGATTATCACTTCCTCACCTTGAAACATATTATAAAGCTACAGTGGTCACAACAGCATGGTATTGGCATAAAGATCAACACTTTGATCATTGGAATAGAATTGAGAGTCCAGAAATGTTCCTTCACCTCTAGGGACAACTGGTTTTATACAAACCTACCAAGTTCACATTACTAGGATACAAATTTCTGTTCAACAAATGATTTTGGGAGAATTGGATAACCTTAACCAAAGAAAAAAATGAGAACTCCTATCTCAATTCTATATAACCATCAACCCAAAATGGATCAAAGATCTCAATATAAAAGCTTGGACCATAAAACTATTAGAAGTAAATGTAGGGCAACATCTTCAAAATCTTGTCATAGGTAGTGCTTTCTTGGACCTTAGGCTCAAACCATGAGTAACAAAGAAAAATAGATAAATGGGACCTCCTCAAAATTAAACTCTTTTGCACCTCAAAGGACTTTGTCAAAAGGTAAAAAAACAACAATCTCAGTGGGAGGAAATATTTTGAAATCACATATATGATAAGGGATTAATAACCGTGATATATAACAAGATCATTCAACTCAATATGAATCAGCAAAAAAACAAACAAAACAAAAAAAAAAAATTTCAAAATGAACACAAGACTTGAATAGACAATTGTCCAAAGAAAAAATACAAATGGTGAAAAAACACATGAAAATATATTCAACATCACTAGCAATTAGGGATATCCAAATAAAAGGTACAATAAGATGTCATTTCACACATATTAGAATGGTCCTTATTAAAAAGACAGAAAACTATAACTGTTGGATAAGATGTGCAGACTTAGGAATGCTTATTCACTGATGGTGAGAATATATAATGGTACATGGAGGGTTGTTTTACAATTCTTAATGTAGTTGAATTTACAAAACCATTGCTAGGTATATAACTAGAAGAATTGAGAGCGGTGTCACAAACCAACATCTGCACACCAATTTTAATAGCATTATTCACAATTGCCAAAGATGGAAACAAACCAGGTGTCCAACAAACAATGAAAGGTTAAAATGTGGTGTATATATACAATTGAATATTATGCAGTTTTAAGAAGAAATGAAGTCATGAAGCATATGACACCATAAATGAAGCTGGATGACATTATATTCAATGAAGATAGCCAGACATAAACGGATAAATACTGTATGATTGTGCTATTATGAACTAAATACATTGTGTAAATTCAGGTAGTAAGTAACTAGAATATAGGTCACCAGAATATATAATGATGTTAGAGAATGGAAAGCTGAGGGTTAATCTGTGCAGAGTTGGTAAAAAGGTTCATAAATCTTTGGAAATAAAGAGAAATGATGAAAACACATCAGAGTTTGTAACTAGCAGTCTTAATATATGGTTATGTCAGTTGTTGAAAGGGAGAGTGTAAGGTTATGTATATTAGTAAAAGGAAAGTTAAAAATTGTAGTATAGGATTAAATAACATAGCAAAAATCTCATGTGAAATATGAATATAAGTAATATTGCATGTATAAAATTGCTTTTCTTTGAAACTGAACAAATGTATATTAATGTTACAATATGTATGATTCAGGCAAAAATACAAACAAATCAAATTATGGACAGTAAAGTATAGTAATATATGAATAATATTCCATTATAGGTATAAAAAAGAAATCTATGACTTGAAAGAAACTAGACAAAGGTACTACATATTGTTTTACTCAATGTATATAAAATATAAATACAAATAAATTAAAAAGGCAGAAACAGAATAGCAGCATTGTGTAGCAGGTAAAGCATAGATATTTTTAAAGGTAGTTATTAACAGGTAAAGCTTTTATGTTTGTCTTTTTTTGTTTATTATTATTATTGGAATAATGAAAATGTACTAATCATGATTGAAGTGGTGAATGCATAACTGTGTGATTATAATACCATTGATTGTACACTTTGCATGGATTGTATGCTTTATTAATATGCATCACTAAAATTCATTTAAAAAGTGTGTTAGACTTTGAAGTTTTCTTTTTTTGAATCCCCAAAGATTAAGTTCTTAAACTAATCCATTTCTGTGAGTGTGGCACTCTTTTATTGCATAAGATTCACTTAGATTATCACTTTCAATTAGATTGCTTTGGGGTGTTTCACCGAAGCACTTCAGTGAGAAACGGCACAGGTTAGGACTCTGCTCCCTCTCCAGACCTTACATAAACTGAGAACACAGAGAAAGAGACTATGTACGTTATAGATTATTTTTTGAATTCCAAAATTTGATTATATATTTAAACTAATCTATTCCTCTGTGTTTGATACCATTTGATTGAAATAAATTCGGTTGAGGGACCTTTAATTAGATTACTTGTTAAGATTGTTTAGGACTTTTGATTGGACTAAGACAGTGAGACATGTTGCAGGTTGAGTCTCTGCCCCACTGCTGGGTCTGATAAATACTCAGAGACAAAGAGAGAGACAGAGACAGGAAAAAGAAGCTGCCATATTTGATCCTGCCATGTGAGAGAGGTTTTGCTCACAGCAGAACTGCCATGAGTGAAGACCCTGAGAAGCTCAAAGAGCTGAGGCCCAGAAAGAAAGAAAAGACCTGGTAAAAGACAAGTCCTATGCTAGCTTTGTCCACACCTGAAAAAAGGCAAATACCTTGCCAGACACTGTGACTACCTTCCTTTGCCACACGGTCAGACAACATAATCAAAGATCGCTGAATTTTGTGAGAAAACGTCTCTTATTGTGCCTTCTTTTGGACTTCTTACAGCCTTGGAATGGTATGTTTTTAGCACAAATAAATACCTTTTATAAAAGCCAGCCCACTTTTGATACTATTCACTGGCAGATCTTTGGCAAACTAAAGCAGAAATTAGTCGAGACAGAGTGGGGTGCTGCTGTTTGTAAGTAATAAAAATATTGGAATAATTTTTTAAAAAGTTAAGGGATATTTTTTGAAGGAATGGTGAGATGATTGATATAAAAGGCCTAGATTGGTTTGAAGATACTGTTGGTAGGAATATGGGTCTTAAAGTTATTTCTAGTGAGGCCTTAGAAGGAAATGATAAAACTATTATTGGAAACTGAGGGAAATGAAATCTGTGTTTTAAAGTTGCAGAGAACATTGCAACATTGACTCCGGATGTTAGATTGAAGGCAAAATTGGAAAATGATGAGCTTGGACGTTTATCTGAGGATATTTCCAAAGTAAATGTGAAAAATGGGGCCTGGCTTCTCCTTGCAGCTTATAGCAAAGTGAGAGAGGAAAGAGATAAGAAGATAACTAACTGCTGGGTACAAGGAAATGAGAAGCTGATTTCAGAAATTCCAAGCTTCTAGAAAACAAACCTCCAGATGATAGTTCTGTGTGTGTACACATATAAACTTGGAGCTTGTATGCCAGGATTGGAAATGCCATTATCCAGAAAGGACTTATGGATAGCCTTACTGTCTGCTGGCTTGGACTCCTGTTACCTGCATGTCAAGCAACAAGATTTTTGTGAGATCTTTATTGAATGAAACCACTTTCAGTGGGGACTAAAAGGGACAGGTAGGGGACAA
>JAQZBX010100648.1:0-11342 GCA_029593785.1 Cabassous unicinctus | reverse complement strand
GATAGTCTACAGCTGACCTTGTGGAGAGAAGAGAGCTGCTGAGCCAGGAGAGAAATGAGCCCTGAGAGAGAGACAAGACTTATCCAAGCCTACAGCTGATATTGGAAGAAGCTGGGACCATGGAGAATTAAGAGGAAGAGGAAGACTAAACGTTGGCAGCCATCTTGCTGCAACACATGGCAACAGATTTTGGTGAGGGCAGTAACTTACAATTTATGGCCTGGTAACAGTAAGCTTCTACCCCAAATAAATAACCTTTATAAGAGCCAACAGATTTCTGGTATTTTGCATCCACAACACTTTGGCTGACTAATACAGTGTGCATATATCTGTTTGTGTCCCTGCTTTCAATTTTTCTGCGTTTAAACCCAGTAGTGGGATTGTTGGATCATATGGTATTTCTATAGTTAGCTTCCCAAGGAATCAACAAATTGTCCTCCAAATGACTGTACCATGCTACATTCCCACCAGAGGTGGATAAGTGTTCCTTTTCCTCCACATTCTCTCCAACACTTGTGGTCCACTGTTACTGTTTTTAATAGACACCAGTTAAATATGTGTAAGATGATATCTCATTGCAGGTTTGATTTGTAATTCCCTAACAGCTACTGATGATAAGCATCTTTTCATGTCCAATTTAGCCATTTCTGTTTCTTCTTTGGTGAAGTGTCTATAAAAGAGCTTTGCCCATTTTTAAATGAGTTGTCTTTTTAATTTTGAGATGTAGGATTTCTTTTTATATGCTGGATTTTAGGACCTTGTCAGATAGATGTTGCCAAATATTTTCTCCCATTGTGTAGGGTGCCTTTTCACTTTCTTTACAAACTCCTTTGAAGTACAAAAGTTTTTGATTTTAAGAAGGTATGAGTTATCTATTTTTTTCATTGCACATGCTTTTGATGTAGAGCTTAAGAAATCATTTCCTACTACACAATCTAGTAGATGCTTCTCTACATTACTTCTAGGAGCGTTATGATCTTGACTCCCCTATATAAATCTTTGATCCATCTTGAATTAATTTTTGTGTAGTGTGTGAGATGGTGATCCCTTCTCATTATTTTATATATAGATATCCAGATCTGCAAGCACCATTTGCTGAAGAGGGCATTTTGTCCCAGTTGAGTGGGCTTGGTGACTCTTTCAAATATAAGTTGACCATACATATGAGGATCTGTATCAGAAACCTCAATTCTATTCCATTGGTCAGTATATCTATCCTTGTGACAATACCATGCAGTTTTGACCACTGTAGCATTGTAGTATTCTTAAAGTCCGGCAATGTGTTTCCTCGAATTTTGTTTATCTTTTCAATATATTTTGGGTGATTTGGGGCCCCTTACCATTCCAAAAAAATTTCATAATTAGCATTTCCAATTCAGTAAAAAATGCTGTTGCAATGTTTATTGGGATTGTGTTAACTCTGTAAATTAATTTGTGTAAGACAGACATCTTAATAATGTTTAGTCTTCAAATACATGAACACGGAAAAATCTTCCATTATTTAGTTGTTCTTTGATTTTCTTAATCAATGTTTAGTTTTCTATGTAAAAGGGCTTTTTATCCTTATTTAAGTTTATTCCTAGGTATTTGATTCTTTTAGTTGCTATTGTAAATAGATATTTTTTCTTGATTTGCTCTTCAGATTGCTCGTTATAGGTGTCAAGAAATGTGACTGATTTTTGCATGCTGATCTTAGATCCTGCAACTTTACTGAACTCGTTTATCAGCTTTAGAAGTATTGTTGATTTCTCAATGCTTTTTGTATTTAAGATCATGTCATCTGCAAAGAGTGAATGTTTTACTTCTTTCCCAATTTGGATGAATTTATATCTTTTTGTTGCCCAAGTATCTGAGCAAGTACTTCTAAAGCAATGTTAAATAAGAGTGGTGACATTGGGTAACATTGACATGTTCCAAATCTTAGAAGGAAAGACTTTATTTTTTCACCATAGAATATGATGTTAGCTGTGGGGTTTTCATATATACCCTTTATCATTTTGAAGATGTTTACTTCTAGTCCTATCTTTTAAAGTGTTTTTCTCAAGAAAAGATGCTGTATTTTGTCAAATGCTTTTCCTGCATCAGTAATGGTGATCATGTGATTATTTCTATCGAACTGTTAATGTGTATTACATTAATTTATTTTCTTATGTTGAAACATTCTTGCCTACCAGGGATGAAACCCACTTGATTATGGTATATAATTCATTTGATGTGTTGTTGAATATGATTAGCAAATATTTTGTTGAGTATTTTAGCATCCCTGTTCATTAGAGAAATGGGTATGTACTTTTTTCTTATGTACTTGTTGCATCTTCATGTGGCTTTGATGTTAAGGTGATGTTGCCATCATAGAATTTTTAAGGCAATGTTCCCTCCACTTCTATTTTATGGAAGAGTTTATTCAAGATTGGTGTTAGTTCTTTCTGGGATGATCTGGTCCAAGGCTCTTCTTAGTTGGGAGGTTTTTGATGACTAATTCAAACTTGTTACTTGTGATTGGTCTGTTGAGTTCATTAATTTCCTCTTTTGTCAATGTGGGCTGCTTGTGTGTTTCCAGAAATTTTTCCATTTCATCTAATTTATACATTTTGTTGGCATCCAGTTTTTCAAAGTCTCCTTGTATGTTATTCTTATGCTATCCCTTATCTCAGTTTTATTTTATGTATTTTAATTTTCTATCCTTTTTCTTTTTATATTTAGCTAATGTTTTGTCAATTTTATTAATCTTCTCAAAGAACCACCTTTTGGTTTTGTTAATTTTTTCAAGTGTTTTCTTAATCTCAATTTCATTAATTCTGTTCTAATCCTTTTTCCCTCTTTCTGATTGCTTTAGGATTAAGTTGCTGTTCTTTTCCCAGTCCCTCCAGGTATGCAATTAGGTTGTTGATTTTTATCACTTTATTCTTTTATAATATATGCATTTATGGCTATAAATTTCTGTCTCAGACTTGCTTTTGCTGCATCCCCAGTGTTTTGTTATGTTGTGTTCTCATTAATAACTGTTTAATAACTGATTTATTTTTCAATGCCCTCCTTGACCCACTGGTTGTCTAATGAGTGTGTTGTTTAACTTTCATATGTTTTTGTTTATTCTGGTTTTCTTCCCTTATTCATTTACAGTTTCATTTCATTGTGGTCAGAGAAATTACTTTGAATAATTTCAATATTTCTGAATTCCTTGATAATTGTTCTATGGCTCGGCATGTAGTCTATCCTGGAGAATGATCCATGTGTGCTCGAGTAGAAGGTATATCTCACTCTAGTTGGGCATAATGTTCTGTATATGTCTATTAACTCTAGATCCTCTAAAGTTTTTCAAGGACTCTGTTTCCTTATTGACCCTCTGCTGAGATGCTCTAACTTGTGATAATTGTGTATTCCCCCACTATAAATGTAGAGTCATCTATTTCTCCACTTAGGTCTTCCAAAGTTTGCCTCATGTCATATTTCCTTATCCATTTTGCCAATCTGTGTCTATTGATTGGGGGGTTTAATCTATTAACTTTCAATGCAATTACTGTCAAGGCTTTAATTACATTAGCCATATTTTCTTTAGCTTTATATATGTCATGTTTTGTTTATATTTCTCTTTTTATCTTTTCAGTTATTCTTACTATTCCTTTCTCCACACTCCTCCAACCCTCTTCTTCCTGTTTTATTTTCCCTTTCAACTTGCACAAATCCTTTTATTATTACATTAAGGGCAGGTTTCTTATTGAAAATTCTCTTAATTTCTGTTTATCTGTGAATATTTTAAATTCTCCCTCTTTTTGGAATGTCGGTGTTGCTAGATACAGATACTTGGATAACAGGTATTTTTGTTGTTTTTTTGTTGTTGTTGTTGATGTCATTTTTAGAACCTTAATTATGTCATACCTCTGCCTTGTTGCCTCCATGGATTCTGATGAGAAATCATGGCTTAATGTTATTGAGCCCCTTGTATGTGATGGATGACTTTCCTCTTGCTGCTTTCGCTATTCTTTGTCTTGAGCATTGGACAATTTGATAAATATATATCTTTGTGTATGCCTGTTAGGATTTAAACTGCTTGGTGTGCATTCTGCTTCCTGGACTTCTATGTCCATGTCTTTCAAAAGAGTTAGGACATTTTCAGCTTTTATTTCTTCCAATACTCCTTCTGACCCCTTTCCGTTTTTTCTCACTTTAGGATGTCTATACTGTGTATGTTCATGTGTTTCATGTTGTCATTTTATTCCCTGAGTCCCAGCTGGATTTTTTCTGTCATTTTACATCAAATAAACTGGTCACTATTAAAAAGTCAGAAACCTGTAAATGTTGTGGAGGAAGTGGAGAGATAGAAATGCTTATTCACTGATGATGGGAATATAGAATGGTAGAACCACTATGGAGGACGGTTTGGCAGTTCCTTAGGAATTTCAATATATTCTTGCTATGGGACCTGACAATAAAACATCTAGGTATATACCCAGAATAACTTAAAGCAGTGGCACAACAGTCACCTGCACACTGGTGCTTATAGCAGCATTATTCATCATAGCTAAAATTTGGAAACAACCCAGGTGTCTATCAACTCATGAAGGAATAAAAAAGTTGTGGAGTATGCACATGATGGAATATTATGCAGCTGTAAGAAATAATGAAGTTGTGAAACATATGATGATATGGATGAACCTGGAAGACATTATGTTGAGTGAAGCAAGCCAGACAGAAAAGGACAAATACAATATGATTGTACTATTAAGAACTAAATATATTATATGAAATATAAATATATTATGCGAAATATGAATATGGGTAAACCTGCATGTATAAGATCATTTTTCTTGAAGCAGAACAAATGTAGGTTACTACTACACACAGTTAATATCAGAGAAAAAAGCATTATACTAAGTGAAGGAGAACAGACAGAGTACTACATATTATATGATTCCATTTACATAAAATGTAAATAAAAATAAATTTATAAAGATGAAATTAGATGAGTGGATATGTAGGGCTGAAGAAGGAATGTTAAGGAGTGTGGAGTCTTTCTATTTGGAGTAATGAAAATGTTAAAAAATTTTGAGATGATGCATTTACAACATTATGATTATATTAAAAACCATTGATTATACACTTTTGATAAATCATATGGTATGTGAATATATCTCAATTAAACTACTTAATAAGCAAATACATAATTGTGCAATAATACCCAAAAATAGCAGGTATGTACAACAGGGGGAAGTCAAGAGTTTGAGATGGATGTAAATTTCTTGTTTGTTTGTCTGTTTTGTCATTATTATGGTTGAAATAATGTAAAATGCTCTAATAATGATTGAAGGTTTGAATGCACAACTATGTCATTATACCAAATACTTTTGATTATATACTTTGAATGAATTGTGTGCTTTATTAATATGTATCAGTATAAAATTTAAAAAATAAAAACATTAGAGGCATATAACAACTGATTTGAAATGTTAGAATAATGAATATGTGAATTTAAATACAGAACATTTGAACTTGAAAAGATAGAACAGACAGATTAAGCAATGCAAATATAATGAAAACAGTATCAGGGAATTGAATGTCAACATGAAATGCACACACACATATGTGTTTTAGGGGTCCCAGGAGAAAAGAGAATGGAAAAAGTGTAGAAAGAATGTTTGAGAAAATACTGACTGAAAATTTTCCCACCCTTATGAAAGACATGAATATCAGTGTTCAAGAAGGATAACATACCCAAACAGAACAAATCCAAAAAGATTCACTCTGAGACATCTGTAACTCAGAATGTCAAAGGCCAAAGATAAAGAGGGGATTTTCAGAGCAGTAAGAGAATAGCTATGCATTACTTACAAGAGAGTCTCAAAAAGTCTAAGTGTTGATCTCTAATCAGAAAGCATGGAGGTGAAAAGGTAGTTGTATTTTATATTTGAGGTATCAAAAGAGTAAAACAGCCAGCCAAGGATGATTTATCTGGGAAAAGTGTCCTTCAGAAATGAAGGGAATTTTAAATTCTTTACATAGAAACAAAGCTGAAAGAGTATGTTATCAAAAGACTGAATCTACAGGAAATATTATAATGTGTGTTAGAGTCTGAAATAAAAAGACAAGAGAGAGAGACCTTGAGAAAAGTGTAGAAATGAAAAACATAAGTAAGAGAAACTGAAATGGTGAAACAACAGTCAATAGTAATATATGACAACAGGAAGTCAAGGGATAAAATTGACAAAGTAATATTTTTATAGAAGTAATGCTGAAAGTCAATGGATTAAACTCACTAATTAAAAGGCATAAACTGTTCAGAATGGATAATAATAATGAGCTATCTATTTGTGGTCTACAAAGACTCATCTTAGCTACAAGGCACAATTAGGCGGTTAGTGAAAATTTTGGGAAAACCTACATCACAGTAAAGCAGTAAAAAAGATTAGATATATTGATAATAATATGGAATAAAAAGATTTTAAATGCAGAGCTGTTTTAAGAAATTAGGAAGTTTACTATATTTTAATAAAAAGGATAATTCACATAGAAGAAATAACAATAGTAAATATTTATGCATCTAACATAGATGACCCAAAATACATGAGAAACACACAGGCAAAACTGAAGGGGAGAAATAGATGTCTCTACAATCATATTTGGAGACTTAAACACTCCACTCTCAAGATTATATAGAACACCTGGACAGAAGATAAATAAGAAAACAGAGCACTTGAATAATATGATAAATGAACAGAACATTCCCTCCCAAAACAGAAGGATACCCATTCTTCTCAAAAGCTCATGGATCTTTCTCAAGGATAGACCATGTGCTGGAGCCAAAATCATAGTCAATAAATTTAAAAACACTGAAATTTAACAAAACAATTTCTCTTATCATAATGGAATAAAGTAAGAAATTTATAACCGACATTAATTTGGAAAATTAAACACTTGGAGATTAAATATATACACTTAAATAAACAATAGGTCAAACAAGAAATTGCAAGAGAAAGCAGTAAATTCCTCAAGACAATGACAATGTGAACACAACATATCAAATGGTTTGGGATACAGCAAAGGCAGAGCTGAGAGGGAAATTCATAGCGCTTCAGTGCTTATTAAAAAAGAAGAGCTAAAATGAAAGACCCAGCTGCACTTGCAGAATAACTAGGAAAAAAAAACGGCAAAATGATTCCAAAGGAAGCAGAAGGAAAGGAAAAATAAAGACTAGAGTAGACTTAAATGAAATGGAGTTTTTTTTTTTAAAGAGAGATGGAG
The DNA here is from genome assembly GCA_029593785.1 of Cabassous unicinctus. Taxonomy (NCBI): domain Eukaryota; kingdom Metazoa; phylum Chordata; class Mammalia; order Cingulata; family Chlamyphoridae; genus Cabassous; species Cabassous unicinctus. The sequence continues at coordinate 4,103 of JAQZBX010100648.1, read as the reverse complement.
AGAAAATCAACAAAACTAAAAGTTGGTTCTTTGAAAAGATCAACAAAATCAATAAATGCTTAGCTAGACTAACAAGAAAAAAAGAGAGAAATGCAAATAAACAAAATCAGAAATGGGAAGGAAAACAATATCACTCACCCACAAGAAATAAAAGAGATCATAATTGGATACTATAAACAACTGCATGCCAAAAAACTAGACATCATTGATGAAAGAGGGAAATTTCTAGAAACACATGAACCAACACCACTGATCCTGGAAGAAATAGACCTCAAAAAAATTACAAGTAGAGAAATTGAAACAATCATCAAAAAACTCCCCAAAGAGGAGCAGATGTAGCTCAAGTGATGGAGTATCTACTTCCATATAGGAGATTCCCGGTTCAATCCTTGATATCTCCTAACAACAAAACAAACAAATGATACTGCTGAAGGAGCTTTTGCAGCTCTGTGTTTGAGCACCGGCCTCCCACATAAGAAGTCCCAGATTCAATCTCCAACTCTGGGACATAAAAAAAAAAGAATGCTTTCTTACAAACTGTTAAGAAAATGGTGATACATGGGAAAATTGCAACTAATATAATTTATGGACAATAACTAACAGTAATATTGTAATATTTTGCAGCAATTCCAAGAACATATTTCAATACTAAGGGACAACAATAAGAAAGTATAAAGGGTAAAGGGGCATGGGTTTTTTCCTTTTTGGAGTAATGAAAACATTCTAAAATTGACTGAGGTGATGACAGACAGCACAACACTGTGATGAAAATGAGGGCCATGGAGTGCACACTTTGAATGGATTGTGCAAATCATGGGACTAAATAATATAGGGAATCCAGAAGTAGATTATTCACTGGGGTTTACAGGAGAAATATAAGAATGTTCTCAAATGAATGATAAGTATGTAATACTAGCATAGGATATTAATATTTGGGTTGGTTGTGGGAAAATACACCAAATGTAAGATATGGGCAATAGTTCTTAGCAATATGTTGATGTTCTTTCATAGTTTGTAACAAATGTTTCACAAAAATGCAAGCTGTTGTTGGTAGGGAAATGCATTGGTGCCTCTTATGATGATATGCATGTTTGTTTTGTACATCTGCAAATTTTACTAAAAACTTACTCATATATATTCATGTATGAATGATAAACTTCAATAAAATTTTACTTAAAAAAAATTAAACCCCTTGTGAATATTCTCACTGATGTGATTTTGTGATAATCAGGGTAGGCAAAACATTCGCTATATTAGAAACCATGCATGTGTCCCCAGACCTAGTTTTTCTCCCTAGGTCTGCTTTTTAGAATGCTGGTGTTAAACTAAGCCTGATTTATTATATAACCATCCGATATGGTTATGCGTGCTGTTAATTAAACAGTAGCTCTGGGCCAGAGTTGGTAAGGTTTTATAGAGGGAGAAAGTAATGAAAGTGGTGTGAGAAATGCTGTGGATCCATTCCTTGAAAAACCTATTTAAATTACACTTGCAAGTAGATGGGAAAGCACATTTTCTCGAAGTCAGCATCAATTCTCTGCTCCACTGGCAGATGTCTTTAATGCAGCAGCAAGCCTCCTTTCTAGCTCAACCACTCTCCTGCTATTTTGAAATGAAACGTTACCTGTAGTCTTCACAGCAGCAAAAGGACATAAGGAGCATTGAAATAAGAGTATAATCACAAGACAAATTATTTAGCTTCAAGTCTTCTGGACAAGTAAGTCAACATCCTGAATGGACATTTTCTCAGTATATGTAGTTTGCAATGAAATAGACTTGAAATTTTAGCTTGCTATTTTTTAAAGAAAGGGAAAGATTCATCTGATGAAGAACAAGTTAATCTTCTTAAATTTTTTGGTTATTAGTACAAATTCTTATGTCTTTGGCAGTTGTTTGAGATTTTATTTTTTAATGGAAAAATTTACAAAATAGTCCTGTGATAGAAGCATATACTTTAGTAGTTAAGAATACAAATTTGAGTAATATAGATGCAAATTCAAATCCCAGCACTACTAGGGAGCTGTGTGCCTTGGGTAAAATAAACAACTTCCTTATCTGTGAAATGGGAATAATAAATATATAGCTCATTGGATGGTAATTAGGATTAAATGGAATAATACATGTAAATCATGTAGTGATATGCTTCTATAAATATCTTGATAACATCATTGTCATCTTCTTTCACCAGATTTCTGAAATCCTTACAGGAACCATGAAACTAAGGTAAGTGGTGTTAAAAACTGAGTGTAAGAGATAGTGATTGGGGGAACTAAAACAAATTGGTGAGGACATAAACTAAAAAAAAAATTACTGAAAGCAATTGGTGCACCAAACAAAATGCATGTGGGACAACCCTGGCCTACAAGCTTATACATTATTGCCCCTCTGAGAGAATTTCCACCTTCTGATGACCGTATTATAGTAGAGTCCTTGAATTTGGACATGCCAGGATTTCACGGCTTGGTTCCACCAATTCTCTGGTGAAACACTTTTAGTTTCAAATGACCCTAAACTATAAACTAAGAATTTCTGTATCTTATTCACAAGAATGTTGTGAAGTTTAAAGGTAATATCTTTAAAATATCCAGCCAAAGGCTTAGAAACTATGGGTACAAAATCCATGATAGTAATATATTCTTTCAAAAACAGTCATGGCTTTTCCTCAGAAAATTGAAAACAGGATTAACACTTCACCTGACAAGCCCACTTCTTGGTATATACCCCAAATTAGTGAAAGCTGGGACTCAAGCACATATTTGTACACTAATGTTTATAGCAGAATTATTATTCATTATTCATTATCATAGAAAAGAGGTGGTGGTAACTGATGTCCATCAATGGATGATGAATAAAAAATGTGTTATATACCTACAATGCAATATATTCGGCCACAAAAAGGAATGAAACATGGTTGAACATTGAAGACATTATATTGATTAAAATAAGCCACACATGAGGAAAAGTATTGTACGATCTTTCTTATATGAAATACCTAGAAGAAACAAACTTCATAGAGATGGATGGTGGGTGGTTTGTAGTTTCCTAGGTGCAGGGGAACAGTGCAGATGATGGAATTATAGCTTAATGGGTGAGTAGATTTTCTTTGAGGTGATGAAAAAGGAGAGGTAGTAGATAGTGATGGCACCCCAATATGGTGAATATAAATAATACTACTGAATTGTACACTTGGAATGAGATTAAAATGGGAAATTTTGTCTCTACTGCAATAAAAAGTTTTTAAATATCAACAGAACAGGTTCTCATTTTCTAGTATATGCATTATACTTATTTTAGTCTTTCAAGAATTATCTATATCTGTTCACCCAATGGTACTACAAGGATTTTTATTTCATTCAATTCTTATACTACAGAGCTCCATATAAACAGCTGTATTCAGGTTTTATAGGGCACTAGGGGAAATGTAAGAATGAGATTTCATCATCCAACTATATATATAGAAAATCTATTCCGTTATGCCAAGAAGAAAAACTTCTAACACATTGCCCCTTAGAAACAACTGTACACATTATACTCAGATTTTATATTAAAATATTGGTACTTTTATATAGATGTAATGTGATTCTTTGGTTACTCATATAAATAATGTCTATATCATGGTTGTTAAGGAAAAATATTTTCCAACCAAGCAGCTTATACATGAGACACAATATAATATTCATTTAAAGTGTAGGTTTAGGAGGCAAAAACCCTTCATTCAAATCTACCACTTACTAACTGAATGGTTCTGAGAGTTTCTTAAACTCTAACTTCCTTAGTTTTTTCATCCACAAAATGGAGATAGCATGAATACCTCCCTCATTCAGTATTTGGAGGAAAACATAAGGAAATGAATATAAAACACTTAGTAAGCACATATTAAATAGCAAATATTGGTTTTTTAATATTACTGTTGTTATGTGTTTGAAAGATCTTTTTAAAGTTAGCCAATGTTTCAATTAATATTTATGGAAATGAAAGGACAATTAAGAGAGGTCATTTGAGACAAAAAACACAGTATCTTAAATGAATAATTTATTTTGTATTTGTACCCAGCAGTTGATACCCATATAAAGAAAGAATTTGGTGGAGTAATATATAATTAT
>JAQZBX010100647.1:0-11337 GCA_029593785.1 Cabassous unicinctus | reverse complement strand
CAGACACCTGCTTGTCGTCCTGATGAGCCCGAGCCGGAGCCCACCCCGCGGTCGCTCGAGTCACGCTCGCCACCCTGAACTGGCTTTTCTCAGAGCTCGTTCACTTAACCCCCGCTCCGCCGGGCGGATCTATTCCTCAGGCCCGAATACGCCGCAACAGAAAAAATAATATATATTTTTAAAAGCCAACTGAATCACAACCGTGGGGAATGACCAGGGGTGCCTGTAATGTATCCACCGATTCGGTTTCTTCCTCTGCTCCCATTCCCCGCGCCCCTCGCGGCCCGCTGGCTCCTGGGGGACGAAGAGGGGGCGGGGGCTGCAGCCTTTCTAGACCACAGCCATCCACACCATCCCCACGCCCGCGGGGACGGGCGTGCACACACACTCACGGCCGCTACCACAGATACAATCAATCACCAGGGTAAGGAGGGGCGCCGTGAAGACACACTCTCGGGGGTCTTCCAGCAGCCGGGATCGCCCCCGAGCCGCGCTCGGTACCTAGGCGGAGAGCGGTCAGAAACAGCTGCAAGTTTGGCTGGCATCAACTGCAACTGCCCGATGCAGCAAATGCGGGCTTCAAAACAAAAGGGAGAGGAATCACGCTCGCTCCCTTGTTTCCCCCGGGTCGGAACCCGGCACATGACAGGGGCTACACAGCGCGGCTCCAACGCTAGCAGTCCTCCGGCGTTAGGTCCCCCACCCTCCAAGACCCCCTGACCCTCTCTGCGCGGAAGCTCCACGGCCACGGCCCCGCACTGAGGAGCGATCCGAGCAAACCCGGGGCTGGCGCGAGATTGCCGAGTGTCGTTCCCCACCGGGGAGTGGGGGGGCGAGGAGGGTGGGTGCTGGCTGGGAGGGGGAAAGGGGCTAATCGTTAGGGCTTTTTTCCCGGATTTATCTATAGGCACTCCCACGTCACCGCCCTCCTGAGTTCCCGAATCCATAGGCAAGCTGAGCCGACTACAAGAAGAGGACGAATGACGGGATGCTCACCTCGGGGTTCCTCTGGCCGTCACTCCGAGCCCAAGTCGGGGGATGGGGGAAGGGGACAGGGAAGGGGAAGGATGGGAAGAGGCTCCCGGGAGCGACTCCTGCCTCGAGTTCCGCGCGTCCCGGCTGAGGAGGGAATCCAGCGCCCCAGCGCTCAGACCCAGCCCAGAGGGGAGGGAAAGAGGGAGGGAGGGATGGGTGAGGGGGAGGGTGTAGAGGAAGGAAAAAAAAATGATCTCTGCTCTGACACAGGGGAAGAGAATGTAGGAGAGTGACGTCCAGGCCCCGCCCTCCCCTCCGGCCATGTGCAAGGACTTGAAAGGGAAGAGGGCGGCGGGACGCCTGCTGGGTAATGTAGTTCGCCCTTCTTTCCTGGAATGGCGGGCCCTGGAGAGCCGGGCGCCGCCTGCACACCCCGGGTGCCGCCTGGGCAGCCAAGACAGTCCAGGCTAGCGACGCCGCAACTTCCTGCACGACCCTGGATGAGGACCTCTGCTTTGGGAGAACTGGGGGCTCCGGCGCTTTCCAGGCTTTCTGGGAACGTTTGGTTAAAGGGGCAGGAAGGCTTTAAAGATGAGGACGTCCGCGCTTGAAGTGCCAAGTCTGTCCCACTGGCAGTTAAAAGGGAGCTTTGTGTATGTACTGGACGGTCCAAGTGGCGTTATTAATGCTGCATTAAATGCTAACGCCTGTTATTGAGATACATATGTTATAATTAACATCGAGCATCTCTATGGCAGGGGCTTGATGTTGTAATTAGATATGCACTTTGCAACCAATTAATTTTCCATTGGGCGAGCTAAGGCCTTGGAGGTGGTGGGTGGAAGAATTCCTTGCAGTAGATAATTCAGTAATCACTTAACCAAATCTCCAGTGTTTTCTGAACACCTTCTAGGTGCCAGACACTGAAATTGGTACAAAGAGGCTGTCAGGAGAAATATATGATGCTGTGTGCCCCTCCAAGTAAGGGGGTTATAAATCCATTCGAGGAACAGTATAATTGCCTTACAAATCCATTTATTAATTCATTTACATAACATTTGGTGAGCACTTTGCACAGACAAGGCACGTCTGGGAATGCCAAGATGAGAAAGACCCTCAGCCCCTGCCCTCAAAGATCTCTAAGTAGTGTAAGGACCATAGCCAAGGAGAGTAGAGGGGGTAGGTATAAGAATAAGCAGAAAGTACTAGGAAACACTCAGGATGAGCCACCCACCCAGGTGGAAGGAGAGGGTCAGAGAAGGCTTCCCAGAGGAGATGGGACCTGAGCTAGGAATTATTAAGATGTTTAACAGAGGTAAAGGTAAGGGGTAGGCATTTGGCTAAGGAAGTCCTGGTTACAAAGACTGCAGATGAGAGAGAAAAGAATAAATTCTGAAGATTCCAGCAGTCGACTTAGCAGAGAGGAAGGGAACAAATTGTGGGAGAAGGGGCTAGAGGGTGAGTCTAGAGGGCAGAAGGAGCCTGGGACAGCCTCCCACAGGAGGCAGTTCTTGAAGGGAGTCTTGAAGGATGAGTGGGATTTAGTTTTGTATGGATGAGAGAGGAGAAGGGTTGGTCTTCTTGGCTGGGGGCACAGAGTGGGTCAAGACATGGAAGGGAAGCAAATCAGGGAAGGCATTCCTTCACTGGATTCTTGAACCAGAGGGCACAGTGAGTATCATCCTCTCCGTGCAGCAGGCCCAGAGACATAAGCAACTTGTTGGAGGGTACCAGAAGCCAGTTGTCTGGGTGCCAGGCCCAGTGCCCACTCACTCCCCAAAGAAACATGTTTCAGTATACCTGGCTCTTCCAGCTGCCTTGTCCCTCTCAGCATTTAGGCTTTAATGGCTCAGCAATATGTTATTTTTCTGCTTTAACATCTGGGCAATTTCCTTGGTTCACAAAGTAGTGAATAATAGTACCGGAGCCTATCCACTCAGCATATTCCCATTTACCTACCTTGCTGTCACTGCTGTTTTTGCACATTGTGTGATGGGCTGCAAAGGAAACAAGAATGGAATTGTCTGGGTCTTGGCTTTGCTTTTGCTTTAAATCACACCCCCAGAGGTAAGGAGAGGATCCACCCCCAGAAGTGAGGAGAGGCTGAGCAATGTACGGAATACAAAGCATCTGTATAGAGTACATGCCTCTACTTCTGGTATGTGCCTGGGGTGAGGGGGGGCAGTCTGGGCAACCCAGACTCATGAGTCAGCCTCATACCTGTATTTGAATCCCAGGCATGCACTTTCTAGCTTGGACAGCTTACTAAACCTCTAAATGGGGTGACCTTGGGCAGCTTCCTTAATGACCTGTCTTTTTTTATTATTATTAAACTTTATTTCTAATTTAAAAAAATAAAATAACATAAAAAAGGCAGCTCAACGGCTTGTGGAAGTGTTACTCCTGAAAAGTTCTGTCCAGGCACTTTTATCTTATCTAATCCCAACAACAAACTCCCATTGTTCCTCCAGTGTTCAGAAAGATACACAGATGAACAAAGATTAGTTAAATGACATAGTCCAGGTTGCCTTATTAATGAAGAAAATGAAGAAGAGAAAAAAATACGTAATTATATTCATATCTCACAAAACCAAACCTCATTCTTTTTTTTACGTTTAGCATTAATACAGTACCTTCTTTGCTTTTGCTACAAAAATATTACAATATTGTTGTTAACTATATTCCATAAGTTACATTAGTTATATTTTTCCCATGTATCACCACATTCTTAACACCTTGTAGGAGAAGAACATTCCTGTATTTATGTTATTAACCACAATCCTCATCTACTGCCAAAGTCACTTATACATTCTCTATTTTATCCTCCAGCTGTCCTCCAAGTAACATTAACCTCCCTAGACTACCCATTTCAGCCACAATCACATCCATAAATCAATAGTGTTTGTTACACTCATTATAATGTGCTACCATCAACTCCATCCATTACCACATATTTACAATTGACCTTATTAAACATTCTACCTACATCCCGCACCATCTCCCCCTTCTCATCCCACATTCCATCTCCCAGAAACCTACACTCCATAGTCCAACTCCATAAGTCTACTCATCGTATTTAGTTCATATCAATGAGACCATATAATATATGTGCTTTTGTGTCTGCCTTATTTCACTCAACTTAATGCCCTCAAGGTTCCTCCATGTTGTCATGTGCTTCCCCCATTGATTTCTTCTTACAGCTGAGTAGTATTCCATCATATGAATATACTGCATCTTGTTCATCCTTAGGTTGTTCCCATCTTTTAGTGATTGTCTTGGCCTTGTGAAAACAGGTGATTTATGTATGTAAAGTGGCTCTGACACAGATGATAGTGGTTTCCTTGTTTTTCTTAGGGTCTTTCTGACCCAGGTGGGGTTGGTCCTTCCATATATCTTTCTGCAGAGTCAGGCAGCCAAGCTGGTGTTGCAGGGAAGATTCCTAGGAGTGACTCATCTTAATGTGCAAAGTAAGTTAGGTTTGTCTTCAAGGACCCGTCACCCGGTTCTAGTTGTCACCTTACCTCCTACTTGACCTAGCTCTCAACCCTCACAGCTGACACTGCTGCTCCTCTCCCCATCCTGCTGCCCCAGGAGCCCCATAGTGTCACCCCACCCAAGGCTGCCTTCCTTGGGGAGTGCCCTGGGCTCCCATGCTGCCTCTCCCTGTCCATCAAAACTTACCTCCTGCGTCCTCTATGCCCAGAGCTTAGCTCCAATCCTTTATACCTTCATTAATGTATAAGATAATCTTTTCATTGTCTCCTCCAGTCCCAACATTTTTTTCCCTCTTTAAAAAATTTTATTGAAGTATATCATTCATACATGAACATACATAAACAATAAGTGTATAGTAAGTGTTGTGAAATTACAAAACAAGCATGCATAACATAAAACAGGGGTCCCATACATCAACCCACCACCAGCACCTTGCATTGTTGTGAGACATTTGATACAAATTATGAAAGAATATCATCAAAATCTTACACTACTAACTATAGTCCACATCTAACATTTGTGTATTTTTCCCCCCAATCCACCCTATTATTATTTTTTAAAATATATTTTATTACAGAAGTTGTGAACTTATAAAACAATCATGCACATGTGTAGAATTCCCATACAACACCCCTTCACAGTCCCAACATTTTGATCTTCTTATTGAGAGCTCTTTGGAATGGCCTCTGATGGTGGGGATTTCAGGCTGGAATGGGACTCTTTGGGGGGAGGCTCTGCAGCTCCTGCAAAACAAAGTTTCCCCATGTGGGAGGCCGAAGTCTCACTTGGCCCCTCCCTGGCATCCGTTCTTCTCTGCTCTGCAATTATCTTACACCCAACCTGCAGGGCTTAGGCCAGAGGAGCTGCTGGGTGCAGAGTTCACTGGAGATTCCTGGGGGAAATGACACTGGGACTGGCTTAATTGTGGCATATTTTGAGTTGCCAAGAGTTGCCTTTATCTGCTTTTTTACTAAACAGCCTAAAAATTAAAAGCCAAAATGTTTCTGTTTTAAACAGTTGCTTCTCCTAATCCTCACCTGCCTAAGACACCAGCAAAAGAAAATATTTCTCCTTTTTTCCCCATTACTTCTTCCTCCACCCCCCCACCAGGTTTTCCAAGGAAAATTATACTCCACCAGTCAATACATTTATATGAGGCCTGGTGGGAAGGAAGTTATCTGCCTTCCTGAGCTGAGGAGACCAGGCTGATACCGGTGAGATCATAGGAGAACGAATGAAGTTCTCTGGCTGTGAGGGGTGGTTTTAAGTGTACTAAGGGTTCCTTGCAGGCTGGGTGGTCAGAGAAGACTTCTGGGAGGAAGGTGAGACTAGATCCACTTCCCATTGGGTGTGAGTCAGCAGTAGCCTAAGACGCTGTTTTGTAGCATTGGTCTGGGAGGTGTTGCAGAAGTAGTGTCTCTAGGTGGAAACTAGAATGTGTGTTCATGTAGTTTGCTGGCCACTGACCCCACAGAGGGAAGGAAGTTCTGGTCTAATGTCCACACTCTGTTACTTTTGTGTTGACCTGGAGAGATAATGGCTTGATGGAACCAGATTAAATTTCACCCATGTCTCATCTCAGCTTCCACTACACCACCCCAACTGCTGAAAGGCAGCTGGAACGTGATCCTTTAAGGTTGAAGGTGGTGGTGGGGTAGAAGAAGTGACATGGAGAGAGAATGATGACCTTGAGAAAGGTGAAAGCTAACTAAGAAGTAAACCAACAAATATGTATTGGTAGCACAATCCCCACCAGGCACTGCAAGGCACCATGAGGAACAGAGCATGTGAAACTAGGCTCAAAGCCTCACCTGACCTTAATCTGCTGTGTGACCTGTCCTCTCTCTGGGCCTCAGTTTTCACAAATGTAAAATGAGAGGGTTGGACTCTATGATCTCTAAGATTGTTTCCAAATCTGAAGTTCTCCCCTCAAGAAGCTTACAGTCTGACAAAAGAAGCTGTCATATTAAGCAGCAAAGAAGGTGAGTTTCAAGCTGTTTCGGGAGAGCAGGAAGAGCCTGTAATATTCATTTAAAAAGTGACCTGACATCTGCAAAGGAACATAAGAAAAGCAGATCCTGCCTTGCAAGATTCGTGGGCAGTAAGAGAAGCCCTTGAACTGTCGGAGGTTCCTCAAGTCCCTCAGAGTTCAAGGAGAGAACTCATAGGTCAGTGACATTAATTCATCCTTCACAGGGTTGCCCATGATGAAGGCCTGGGAGAAAAGTTTCCTTGTTTGCCAGGCCACTTTCTAGAGAAATGACCACTCTCACCCTGGTAGGAGCAGCCAGAGCTGAATGGACCACGGGTATGTGTCTGATACAACGGGCGCCAGCCATTGGCTAGGCTGAGACTTAAGTGGCCCTGGCTCCATCAGATGAACTGAGCCAATCGGATTCCCTCTTTCAAGAATCTGGAGGAAGAGGCAGAGAAACCTCTGCTCATTGGTGAAAGCCCCTCAGGTCAAGACTAAGGTGGTGTGTGGGGTGCAAGGTGAGTAAGCAGAAGAGAGAGAGGAAGGGAAGGAGTCGGGGCGGGGGCGGGGGGGTGGTAAAGGGGGTGGAAGAGGTGTATACAGTAGCCTCAGGTCCTAGTTGTCCAGTTGTCCTCCCAGGATTCTCTGCTGTGCCTCTCTTGGATTCCTATCTCTGTGTCGTTAGAATTGTTTCCTTTTAATTTGCACTAGGTTGAATGGGTTTCTGATCTCTGTAATCCAAAGATCCACATGTAGAACAGTCTGAAAGACAGAAGTGTACAGAAAGGAGCTAGGCCATTATGGTCCTCCCAGGTGAGAATTTCTCCTGCCTGAGGATGCCCTTCCTTTTCTTTCCCAGATTCTCCCTCTTCAATCCCCTGATTCCTGTCTCCTAAATCTTATTCTGATATGACTGTAAAATAACTTAACTTTGAACATTCCATGGCTTCTAAATCCCCTTTTCAAAAAACAATAGCTAATATATTCATTGAGCAATAACTATTTGCTAGGCAACAAGCAAAATACTTTTTGTGCTTTGTGTAGCAACTCCTACAGTGGAAGAAGCTGAGACTTGGAGTGGTGAAGTAACTTGCCTAGGGGCACACAGCCACCAAGTAAGTGGTGGTCTGCCCAGGCTGTCACCAGCAGAGCCAGCCAGCTTAGCCATGCCCCTTATCCGGGAACCTCAGGATGTCCCCCTCTATGTCCCCAGCCAGCGCCTCTCCTCCAGCTACAGGGAACATTGTTCTACCTCGCTGGTGCATTTGTATGGAGGTGTTTTTTCCTTTTAAACTGAGGCTTCCAAGAAATGTGTGCATTTGTTTGTGTATAGCTAATGCCCCAAATGATTCTATGCTGTAAAACAATGATCTTTGTCCATCTACCTCATCAGTCAAAAAAATTGTTTTGATCCCACATCTACAATATTTTTGCTTGTTTATAAATTAGAGACCTATATGATTATACTCATGTATTTTATACATTTAACATTTAGCAAACTAAAAATTTTAAATGATGGTCTAAAATAAAATATTTTAAAATGATTTTTTAAAAAGATTTATTTTATTTATTTTTCTCCACCCCCTGCCCTCGTTCTTTTGCTGTCGCTGTCTGCTCTCTGTGTGTTCTTCTGTGTCTGCTTGTCTTCTCTTTAGGCGGCACCGGAAACCAATCTTGGGACCTTCTGGAGTGGGAGAGAGGTGCTCAATCTCTTGTGCCACCTCAGCTCCCTGGTCTGCTGTGTCTCTTATGGTCTCCCCTCTGTGTCTGTTTTTGTTGCATCATTTTGCTGTGCCAGCTCTCCTGTGTGGGCCAGCACTCCACGTGGGCCAGCTCGCCTTTCACCAGGAGGCCCCAGGAATTGAACCTTGGACCTCCTATATGGTAGATGGGAGCCCAATTGCTTGAGCCACATCTGCTCTCCTAAAACAATTTTTTAAATTATATGAATTGGTGATTCAAAAATCTTTTTGCTCTTAGGGAAGTTTTTTGGTTTTTTTTGGCCCATTTTTAACATAAAAATGAATATCGAGAAATATGAGTGGCTCATTTTGTGTACTCCCTGGGGCACACACATCACACTCTGAATTTTGAATGTTTGTCATGTTCCCTAATTTGTTAATAATGAAATGATTGCAGTAAATAATGAAGATGTGGCCAACTAAATATGAGTGAGTTTATTGGTTTATTTATTACCCTAGTATTTATTAAATAACATCATGTGTCTGATCTAAGTTAGATATCACAAATGCCAAATGCACACAAAGATGTCAATTCGTCTAGGCTTACTGGCTCTCACAGTTTGGTTCAGAAGAGAAAATATACACATTTAAAAAAGAAATGGAAGTATAAGATTAAAATCCTAAATGTGCCAAGCGTATCATACCATAGTGATTGTTGAGGGAAAGGGAAAGCCTTGAAAGCTGGAGTGACAGGGAAAGGTTCAGGAGAAGTAGGCCCCTAACCAGGCTTTGAGGCCTGAATTCGAATCCTATAAATGGCTGGAGAGGTGGGAAGAGGGCTTTCCAAGAGGGCAGAGCAGCAGGAGCTCATAAATGGGAATTAGCAAGTCTTGGGCAGGGTTGGGGGCACGGAGAGGTAGAGGGGATGGAGAGGTGAGCAAAGGGAAGAGGGAGGCGGTAAGTCCAGAAAGGTGGTACGGTGTAGCTGGTCCAAAGGCTGTGTTTAGAAGGCAAGCACACCAGGATTTGAATCTTGCCTTCACCTTACATGCTTCTGCCACCCCCACTCTCCCCCCTGCCACCCTGTTTCCTCTATAAAATAGGGAGTTGTTTTATAGCAAGTTGCTGTGGGGATTAAATATTAAATGAGATAATGTACTGCCTTAGTTTCCAGGCTGCTAAACCAAATACCATATAATGGGTTGGCCTACACCAGGGGAATTTATGTGCTCACAGTTTTGAGGCTAGGGGAAGTCCAAAATTGAGGCATCAGCAAGGCAATGCTTCCCTTTACTTCCAGCTTCTTGCTTCTCCCATGGCTTTTCTCTATGTCCAATTTCCTTGGCTTCTAAGGCCTTCAGCCATGCTGGATTGAGACCCACCCTCATTCAGTTTGGGCACAGCTTAACCAGTAACCTCTTCAAGGGTCCTATTTACAAATGGTTCACATGCACAGGACCCCGGGTTGGGACCGGAACATGCCTTTTGTGAGGGACATGATTCGATCCCCCACATGTACATCAAGCATTTAGCACATAGTAAGGGCTCACTGAAGGCTAGATTTTATGGTAGGTTTGGTTATTACTTTTGTGGTGGTTGTAGTTACACTGAGGATAGTCTGTGTGGGGACCTTGAATGAAAATCTGACCAACTTAGACTTTATTCTCTGGCCTAAGGGGTGCAGTTAGATTTTGTTTCTAAGAGGTAAGCCAGGTAGAAGAGGAGCGTGCCCAGACCGTGGATTCTCTCTTGGCCTGTTGGTCCTCATCCTTACCGTCTGCACAGCCTCTGGGTGTCCTCAGCAGACCCTGGAGAATAAGGAGCAGTGCTCCTGGACCTGCGGGAGCTGACATTCTCTCGCACACATACATACAGACACAAACGTGCACCCCTCACCTCTTGTTCTGTTTTGACAATGTTGGTTATCAAATTTGTTTATACTCCACTCTCTCCAAAAAGGATTGAGAAAATGTTTTCAATTCTAAAATATACCTAATATATGAGAATAAGAGTTTACACAAAAGATATTTAATGAGTTGATTATCCCTTTTATCAAAAGAGTAACCATAGTTACTTTTTTTTAGGAGGTATCAGGGGTTGAACCGAGGACATAGTTTCTTTAAATAGCAGCTTATCTGGTGCATTCAGCATCAGATTTGACTGACAAAATTTTGCTTTACCAGCAACTTTTCTGGAACATATCTATGGTACTAGTGTGGTTCACAGCATTATTCCCCCTTGTCACCTCCATAGGTGTTGACTGCTTTTGCTCAAGTTTGGTATATTAATAATAAAAGTTGTAAGAAGACCTTGAATTTATTTTCTGCTATCTTAAACCAAAATAGGGGTTCTGCTGTAATTTTTGATGAATTTCTATAAAATTCTGGATGTGCACAGTTAAGTGATTGAATGGAATCTAGTCCAGCAATTGGTCAGGGAAGCCTGCTTGAAGGAGGTGTTAAGAGAGGTTCTCAGAGAAAGAAAGATGCCATTTGGCTGATGTGGAAGGGAAGTCCATCCCAGGGGAAGGGAGCAGTGTGGGGAAATGTGTGGGCCTCTGCTTTCCCTGCAGGGCAGCGGCAGTGGTGGCAGCCCTGGAATCTTGGACAGGGCCACAGAATGCCCACCTGTCCGCAGCCCAAAAAACAATTTTGGTCTGACCCAGAGACAAGATGTGAAGCATTCCCTCTCTGCTGTACATTATCTCTGGTCTTATCAAACATACCCTTTCAGCAGGCATGTTGCCATGACAGCCTTATAGACACAGGAGGGCATCTATAATTGGTAGAAAATGGCATTAATTTAGTCACAGTTTTGGCTTTTTTTCCCCCTGGGAGGAGTTTTAGTCTTAGGCTACTTAAAGTGCTCAGATGTAATCTTTTTGCCTGAGCAGACTAATAACCAACTTGTAATTTAATTACTATGCCAGCACCAGTGAACTCTTCTTCTGCTATCAATTGAGTTGTAATTTTCAAATACCATCTTCCTGGGCTTGGCCTATCTCTGGAAGTGGTAGTTATTCAGACACAGGTCTTAACCTATATTATGCTTCATGAAGCCATTCTGCCATGGAATTAACTCCAGGGATACTTGTGAAATGCAAGCACATTCTCAGTGGCTGACATGTCAGCTATGGCATTCATTTCCACCAAAGACATCCCAGACTGCCATCATTGTCACTCTCCTTTCACCTGGTATGCTCCCATTCCC
>JAQZBX010100646.1:0-11322 GCA_029593785.1 Cabassous unicinctus | reverse complement strand
TTAACTACTCAGGAAATAAATTCTCTCATGTAAATAATAGGCTTTGGAGTACAGAACACGCTTAGTGATTAGCAAGCCTCCTTTTTTCTCCTCTTCCTCACTACTTGCCTACAGAATATTTGTGTTTGCTACCTGCCTTTATTCTTCCACATGAGCACACAAAACACGCAGTAAGAATTCTTTTTAAAAACAAATCGGGTTAGTATTTGGCAGAATTTCTTAAATGGCGCTATTGACATTTTGGGATGGATGATTCTTTGATTGGGGGTAGAAGGAGTGGATCTATTCTGTGCAGTGAAGGGTATTTAGCAACATCCATGGGCCTCATACACGTCATGCCAGAGGTCCTCCCCATCCCAGTTGTGACAAAGGAAAATGTCTCCAGACATTGCTATATGTCCCCTGAAGGGCAAAAACAATCACTGCTTTAAGGATGGTGACAGTGAGTTTTTACTATCAGAATAAAAATTAGAAACATTTTGATACACTACAGTTTGCAAAAATACATAAGCCTTGTATCTATTTGTGCTTCAATTACACAAGATTTTCTCTAAGAGATTCAGTTAACAAACTGACTTACTATAATTCTTTCTGACTATGTATTTTCTCTTTACTGAAGTAAGCAGAATGCTCAAATCAGAAATTGTTCATCTTCCTTTTAAAAATTTAATAATTAATTATTAAATAATTTCTGAGACCCAAATTGCCATCCTCTCCCCGTACATGTAGTTCTAAAGAAATAAGCATATATTTTTGCTACATATTTTACTTTAAATATACAATATTTTTGCATGCTTATCTAAGTGATTTACTTGTATTATTGCATTCAAGCCTCTCTCTGACTTTATTAGCTCAGTACACTTATTTCCTCTAATTTGGAAGGCAACTGAAGCTCTGGGAGGCTTTCTATTTTTTTTTTTTTAAACTGGCTTCTTTATTTTTATTTTTATTTTTATTTTTATTTTTATTTTTATTTTTTTATAATATATATTTTTTAATTTTTAAAAGACACTTAGATTACATAAATTTACACAAAAATTGTAGGGATTTCTGGGATGTTTTGTACCTGGATCTGGACCTAAGCTGGTATTGTTCAGATTTGGCTATATGTCTTGAACTTTACTAACCCTGCACTCTTGGTCCTCCCTGAGACGGTGATGTTGAGTACAGGAATGACGGATCTTCTTAATCAGCTCTCTGCTCTTTCCCACTCTTGCCACCCCAGCAGCTTGCATGCAGTTCCTCCTGAACTGAACTAATTTCCTCTAGCTAGGAATTACTTTGCCTCTTTTGGTCTCTAGACTCCAGAAATAATATTTTTCACTTCAGCCTCCTTACTTTTCTACAAAGGAGTTAAAACACAGAAATCACAGGATTTTGACAGCACAGCTTGGTTAAGTTGTAATTTTAATTTTGTGTGCTCCCTACAGTTGGCCTGGCCCTTCCATGCTACAATTCTTGCTGTTTTTAATAACCTCATCTTACTCGGCTGCTCATTTTAATCAACACATATGGAAAACACCAGGACTCACATTTTGGAAAATCTAGTCCTCTTGAAGACAATTTAAATAACTCTTGCTGAAATCATCCGTTGGAATGGTTGAGACCCTTGGGGAAATAGGCTGTAAGACGAGCGTGATACTGCTGCAGTACTTAAAAACAGACAAAGGAACTCGTGTGGTATGGTACTGAAATGAGCCATACCCTGTAGTATCAAAATTCTGAACAGGAATTAAATAAAAAATATCTTAATAGGAAGGGAAAGGAGTATTGGCTGCAAGAAAGTGATACCTGACTAAAAGGGACTTGAACAATAACATGTGTTATCTCTCATGACAGGAAGTTCAGAAACCGGCTGATGCAGGACTGGCTCTCAGGCTGGACAATCTCCTTTGTTCTGTCTAAATCATCCTCTCTGATTTCAAGACAGTTACAGCAATTCCAAACATCACAAATTCCCAGCATCATAAAACTCACAAAACATCCAAAAGCAGGGAAGGAAGAGATTGGCTTTACCTCACAGGTCCCTGCTTTTTTAATAATGGAGAAATTTTTTCTTCCCAGAAATGATGGATGGTTTCCCCTTATTTCCACTGGTCAGAAATGGGTCAGGTGTCCAAGTATAAACTAATCATTGACAAAAGGTAATAGGGTCATGATAATTGGTTTATATGATAAGTTTATTCATGGAGCAATTCTTGCTCTTAAATTCCCAGAGAATATTATAAACATGTAAATAACAAAACTGACATAATATCAATAAAGTAAAACAGGGAGAAATGGATGTGGGTAGTAATAAATATTGTTTGTCACAATTTTTTGACAAATTTAATTAACTTAATTAAACCTAAAGTGTTCATGCATTAAATGTACAAGCATTAAGATATTACTTTGATATGGAAACAGTACTGCAATTTTGCCCTACTTCCGTAATAAAGTTTGGGCACAGTTCTCTGATGATAGACCATAAAGCAGAGTATCCTGGGATAATAAAATGATTGCTTTCTCAGTTCTCAGAATTTCAAAGCACAGATATGACTTTCCCAGACCATCAGGGGAAAAAAGACCAAATATATGTAGATTGGCCATTAATTACAATGATCCAGGAATTAGATTTCCTTGCACCATTCCAAACAGGACTGAATCAAATGCCTGGAAGTAAAGACTGAGCATTAGTATTTTTTAACATTAACTCTCCAGATAATACTGTGTGGCAAAGGTTTGGGAACCACTGACCTAAAGTGTTGCAAGTTACTCTGTTTTTGAAATCCCCCGTTAGGGTAATAGAAAATGAAAGGCAATTGTTTGTGCTCATCAGAAAAAATTAACGGGATTCAGCCTTTCAACACTAGAATATTTAAAAAATTTCCTCCTTCATTCTCTCTTCTTCTCTTCACCCCCTTTGCCATCCCATTGTATCACTAAGATCTATGATATTTCCCTATGATTCCCTGGTCCTATCACTGGCTCCTACTTTGAACTGCCCAATCTGGTTTCTTAACAACATCTCATATCTTGATATGGAACAAAGTCATTGTCAAACCAGCACCTGTACTCCCCAAAGCATGGCATTAAAAACTCAAGAACACATTGCAGATATGTATTTTGGATCAGCTTCTTCCTTTGAGCTAGTTCACAATGATTAATATTGGGAACAGCAAATAGATTGTATCTGGAAATGAGCTTTTTTATGAGGTTACGCTTTTGCATTTCCTACATTGTTTATATAAGCATTTTATTGAAAGCAATGTTGAAGTTCATTTTATTTATTAGATTCCAAAATGTACATGTCCTACCAATTTAAGAAGCAGAATTTTTTAAAGGCATAAAGCAAATATTTCTCATCCCTTGAATAATAACCATCTAAGCCAGAGAGGCAGCATCATGTGTTTACCATAATTGACTATTGGGAGCTAGGTTTAAATCCAAACTATTTACCGTCTGATTAACCATGGCGAGTTAATTAACCTTTCTTAGTATTTTTTGACAGTTGGGAAATGGGTACAACACCCCCTTTTCAGGATTGTTAGGAATATTAAATGAGACAATAGTTTACACAGGAGTACTATAAATATTACCTGCCTAATTATTTTCAATGTTAGACACTTAAATAAGGGGGAAGTTTATATAAAACAATAGGTAGAAATTGTTATTTGGTATGTACATATTAACTGTTTTAAGAAAAACATGTAAACTTACCTCTTCAAATACAGTTGAGTAAATATCATCAATTTTAAATTTGCAAGGAATATAACTAGTTTAAAATCCTACATCATCTATGTGTGATATTTGCTATCAGATGTTTGAGTTTATAAGGATAAAATTATCAAGACTATTTCCTTCCCATAATCAGCTACTTGATTTATCACATGAACAGAGATTTCCACCACCTTTTATTCATTAATCCAAATAATTTAACCTGCTTAGGGTTTATCACAAGTATGGATAACTAATTCTGTGCAATTGTTTGTATTAAACCGTTTTGGCTCTTTTCCCCATCTCTGGCAAAGTAGGAATATCTATACCGGTAGCAATTTAATTGTGGGTTAATATTTTCTTTAATAAATGCAAGCCATGTTAAAATGTAGACAACGATTTTTTAAAATGCAAAGGAACTATGATAAACTTTTGAATAGATTACATTACTGATCATTACTTACTGTAATTTTAACTAATCCAATTTTGTCCTAAGGATAATTTAATTTTCTTTATCCTACGATAAAACTGGACAATGCATTTTTTCCAGATCTTAACAGAAGCAAAGTCAAATATTGCTATTATAATGAATTTTTTCTTAACCAGATGTTCTATTTAGACAAAAGTGTAGTATGCATGGTTTTACTTATGTATTTCTTTTAGCAACCTCATACATGTTTATTATAATATGAAAAAAATATGAATGCTTTCTATTGGAATTGAGGAGAGCTCCGGTCCAGCCCTGTGATATCTGTGAAGGAAGGAGGGAAATGAGACTTGAATTAGAAGAACTGATGGATATGTGTTCTGGGGAGATAAGAAAATGGGCTTTTTTTTAGCTCCAACCATGCTGCCCCTCTTTTCACTCATGGTAACAGCAACACAGGAACCTCTCCGCATTGGGCTCACAACAAGTGTGGAATGCATTTTCTCTCTTTGTTTTCTGCAGTAAGGATCCGTTGAGTAACATCTACCTTTCTGTGATGATTAATAACATTCACCTAAGTTTCTCTGCCTTTGAGATGGAGAGGAATGCTCTAGTCTTATGCACATAGTTCTTGGGAGACATCAGGCTAACCTGATTGATAAACTGTGCAAGTTTCTAAACCCTCAGCCTTTGCTACCTGATGGAGAGAAGTCTTTGCAAACTTTGAAGAGAGAAGCATCTCTTAAAACTTTCTAACGCCTTCTCATCAGAGCTGCTCCTTTCTGAGGACTCCATGTTTTTCTGTGTTTAGAGCACCTTATCAACACTCCCTAGCACTCATTTATCTAAAATTTCTGGGCTACTCCAGTCCTTATAAGTACACCTCTTGGGTTAGGAAACCACTAATGGAATCTTGTTTTCAAAAAAACATCGTAGTCATTATACAACACTGTAGCTTATTTTCTTCAATGCCCATATTTTCTCCAGAGTTCAACACAACAGTTCTGCATAAGAAGTCCTAGAGAGAGTGACTGTGTAATATACAGTCCTAGATTTTTTTGGTGTGAACCCCTTGTCCTGATAGTCCTGCTTACCTTCATTAGCACCATTGCACTGCAAACCTGTGAAATCTGTATTGAATGCTCAGGTTCTATCCAAGATCTCCTCCATCCATACTTGATATCAGCATATTTAAAGGGAGAGGTTTAGTAATTTTTTTCTCCATTATTCAGGTAAATGTACTATGTACCTTGATAGGAAATGGGAGTTTTAAAAAGTGTCATGGTTAAGAGTCAGTCTTGAATCAGATTATTGAGTCTGAATCAGGTTCTTGAGTCATTCTACTTGGATTTAAATTCATAATTCATTACATTTTTGCAAAATAGTAAACAACTCTCTTTAAACCTCAGTTTCCTTATTTATATAAAAAATATATAAGAAATACATACCTGACCAATGGAGTTTTAAATTAACTGAAATCATCTGTGTTAACACTTAACATACCGCCTGACACAGAGTAAGCAGTGAGGGCATACTAGCAATGGTAATAATAATAATAAACAATAATATCACATTTTCATATTGAAACGAAGGTATGTGTGTGTGTGGTGTGCATGTGTGCAAATGCATGTATTATGTGAGTTAATCAGTACTTTCCTCCACTAAATTGCAATGTCAGTACTCTCAAATATGAAGAAATTGCACATATTTGGCATGCTACTATTTTTGAAATATTATTGTAATTGTTATTTTAATAGTTATCATTTGAGTAAACACCTAATTATGAATAATCACATAAACTGAGACTCGTGAATTTTCTAATTACTAATTATTTTGAGTATTCCCTTTGACCTGATATTTGAATTGGTTGGTTTTTATCACACTTCAAGTGCTCCTCTCATATGTGCTTACAGCTGAAAAATTCTTTGATTAGAGACTCAAATATATGACAACTTAACTAATAGAATGTGAGAAGAGAAAATGAGGAGAGGAGAGTCATTTTCCTAAGTAGAAGAAGATGCATGCCTTACATATCCCATATATGTTTACAACATTCAAAAGGCCATAGACCATTTGAAAATAAATTTAGATTAGAATGTCTTCAGATTTATATATTAGAATTAGATATTGATATAAGATTAATATCTACAAAAGATTAAATTATATAAGTATCATTTTTTAGAAAAACTAAAAATATGAAAACTAGACTATGTAGGTCATTTCAGGTGGATTTCAGTGAATAACTTGGAATGGTGTATATTTATGTCATGTTTTGGAAACTTCATATAACAGGTTTTAAAAGATAAAAGACTTTCCTAAGAATACAGCATTTTAATAGAACTTATAACCAGATAATGGAGAAGGAACAATAAAATCTGTTATTCATGAAAAATTGCTGCAAGGGTAAATTTAGAAATAACACATTTCAACCCTTTAGTATAGAGCTAAAATTAGCCCACTACATTTTAGAGGTAGAGCAAAACCCAAGATAAATATAGTGTTGTGATCAAATGAAATTGTTAACAATGTACTCAATGAAAGACAAAATTACACTTGGAGGGTGGGGCTGAGAAGTGATACATTGGACTGAAAAGGCTAAATTTAGATGAGAAAAAAATAGCTAGTTCACTGACCCAGAAGATCCAAACACTAAATATATTCTTTCATTCACAATAGAGAAACATGTGGTTAAAAGAATTGCAGCTCAATTGTCCTCTTCCATAAAAAAACATTCCCAACAGTACAAAATGAAACCGCTTGATTTTGTAAAGAAAAAGATGAAGGCAAAGAGATTAGAAAATGAAAATGATTAGCCTTTTGAATAAAGTGGCTAATGTCAATGGAATACATTTAGGAAGGAGAGAATCTAATAAATATATTATACATTATAATGTTTAAAAAATCACCCAATAGAAAAATTTTCAATGAATATGAAAAAAAATAAATTACTAAGTGGAGATTCCAGTTCCTGGTCAAAAATTGATGTGTGATTTTTCAGTCCTGAGCGTAAGCAATGGCTAAGGTTTTACCTGACATGTCTCATAGGGAAAGTTGCTCTCCCCACGCTAGATTAGACACACACCAGTGCCTTGCAGTCTCTGAGGCGAGTTGCAGTCAAGGACTCAGACCCTGCTGTCGAGTAATGTCCTACATATATCTGCAACCTTAGTCTGAGGCCTTCCTTGGTACATCTGCTGAGACCTCCTTATCAGAGTGAGGAGGGAGACGTTGAAGACATTTTCCTCACCTCTGACTCAATATTTAATAGTGTTCTACTTCAACTCTTCCCTTTCCTTTCCCAGATACTAGCCCTGATTATATAAAATGTCAGCAGGCTCTTCATTTTTTTTCACTAGCAGGTGAATCAATTTTATTTCACAGTTTTCTTTAAATCCACAAAGACACTGTGTTCTTCATATAAACACAGTGGTAGAGAAACCCCATACTTTCTAGAAACCATTATATAGGCCCTTTCAAAGAAAAAAGTATTTGTTACATGTTCTCATTTAGGTTACTTGGGAAAAACACATTCTGGACTGATTCCTAAAATATATCATATTACCACTCTTCATCTTTTGGTTCAAAGTGTAGATTATTGTCATTTATGTATGTTTTTGTGCATCATTACCTTTTATATTATATATTTATAGACTGATTTATCACTTAATATTCCATTGGTTCACTTTCCTGCAGGTTCATCAGAAGGTTGAGCAAGTTGTGGCTTTCTCTGTAGTCTTTCTTCAAGAACCTCTAGGAATGGAGACACAAATCACCAAAATATATCACAAATTCCAGTCCTTACCAACAATTCTAATGGAAACATTCTTTGTAGTTAGGTTCCGCTCTGCAAGAAGTGACACTCTTAAGGCAAGCAGGCCATGTTTAACCAGTTCATTCAAATTGCTCTCAATAAATTCAGGATATATGTGTCTATAAGAAACTATAATATATCTCTAAGAATGTACAAGTTTCTTGAGAATGAGCTCCAACGGACATAGCTCTGCAGTCAAAATAGCAGATGGACGTATTTGGAAAATGTAAGGGCCCATATCATCTTTACCAGCAATGAATGGCCCCATACCATTTGGTCTCAGATCATATTGTTGTTTTGTATCTCAGTCTTGCTTCCAACTGGAGCTACAAGATTTGATGCAGGAAGAGGTCTGCCAAATATATGTTTAGAACTCAAACACTCCTGGTGAACGAAATTACATAACAGCCTAGCAGCAGAAGTAAGCCCTGTAACTGAGACATCAATTTGGATATCAACACGGAGATTTTTTTTTTAATTGGGGGCAAGTTCTGATTATGCCCTATTCATGCCAACAACACTGCATGGGATTTTTAATTTCATAACAACTGCAGTTGAATCTTGTTTGACAGTTTCCTTTGCATATTCAATTTGATGAATCCTGCCCTGAGGAATGCAAACAGTAACATCACTGTTATACTGGTTGCAAACCATGTTCCTATTTGGGCCAGCTTTGGCAGGAATATTTTGTTCAGAGCATGCTTGGCAGTGAGATATCTCTCACCTCTCTCTGCTGATCCATATGATCCTTACCTGGCCAGCACCTTGCAGTCTCTGAAGGGCACCATTCCATATGGGAAAATGGAAAAGGGAGAGCCAGTGTTTTATTCATTGTTATCCTCTTACATATACTATTGCAGTGTTATTAAAAGTTTGATTGTTACTTTCAATTTGGCTTATTGTCTTAATTGGCTAATTCATCATTTGACAACTCAGCTCAGGTCTCTCAGTTCAGTTCAATTCTTAACTCTAAAAACTTTTTAAAATCTGCCCTATCTTTACTAGAAGTAAGAGAAATCTAAATTAAAACCACAACAGAGTTCAATGTTATAATCTTTGATACCCCTTGTCTTAGCCGAAAAATGGGTTGGCTTAAACAATGATAATGTATTAGGTCATGGTTTTTAGTTTAGGAGCAGTCTAAAATTTAAGTGTCAGCAATTGATACTCTCTCTGAAGATGGTAACATTATGGAGTTGGAAAATTGTTATCCTTGGGTCCTTGGCTTCTCCATCACATGACAATGCAAATGGAAAGGTATTATTCAATCTCAGCTGAGTTCTATTGACTTCCATCTTCTGCTCCTTCTTGTGGCTTTCCATTCATAAATCTTCCAGTAATAAGTTTATGACCCAGCATCATTCAGTTGGACCACACTTAAACTAAAAATAACATGATCAAAAGGTCCTTTTTACAATGGGTTTATGCCCACAGGGAAAGATTAATAACATTATTTTCTGGTGTATGTAATTAAACCTACCACACCCCTAATCTGTAAATGGTCAGCAAGCTTTTGATTTAAATAAAGTTCATTTCTTTAATCAAAATTTATGTTCATTTTACTCTGACCCAACCACTCTTGAGGCAATGGTTCTTTAACTGGTGTTGCTCTGTATAACCTTCATTCCTGAAGAATAAGGGTCCAATTTAATGCCAATGCCATGGTGATCACAAACAATACTCAGTAAGATTGCAAGACTTTGAAATTCTTCAATATTTATTATCCAACAATGTATTTGATTTTTCCTCATGAATTGTCTATGTGCACTGGAAAATCATGTGTTTTCTCTTCTGATTATGTGCTTTATATTTAAAAATCATTTAGGTCATTTGATTGATACTTTTCAAAACTTTTATATATTTATTTTTACTTACTTACTCCCTGAATTACTGAAAGAGACAGATGTTAACATTCCCAGGAAGGGGTGGAGAATCAATCAATAAATGAGAGAATACTGAATTCCCAGCATGGAGAGCTCTACCACATTCTCCAAGGAAGCAGCAACTGTCCCCCAAGTGCAGGGGCAGTGTCTGGAAAAGGAAGATGGTCCACTATTTGGCTCTTATTATTGATGACTAGCCCTACGAGTCCTTGCTCTTGTAATTGAGACTTAATCTACTGTTAGGGGTGCCTAAGAGTTGCCACCTGAAAGCCTCCTTGTTGCTCAAATGTGGCCTCTCTCTAAGCCAATTTCAGCATATGAATGCATTACCTTCCTCCCAAAATGGAACATAACTCCCAGGGATGAGCCTCCTTGGCAACGAGGGATTAATACCAAGTGCCAACTGGCAATATGACTGGAAAAAGACCTTGAATAAAAGGAGGAAAAGGTAAAGACAAATGAGTTCATATGGCTAAGAGACTTCAAAGAGAGTCAGGAGGTCATCCCAGAGGTAACGCTTAAGCACACCTCAGTAGGATCTTATAGAACACCAAAGTGGATATCACCGCAAGCAGAGGGTCTCCTGAGGGCTCTGGAGACACCCAGGTCATATATAAGGGGGGATAGCTTCAGAGATTAATGCCTTATCAGTGGGCTATACTTTGATATCTGTGCTCCTGAGAGTGACAGAGTTGGACTCAAATAAGTCCTCCCTGAACTTGGTCCTTCAGTCCCTTCTATTTAAACCTATATGTGGTGCTGGAGTTTGTAGGTGTACTTCCAGAGACTGGAGCCTTTGGCCTGCCTATGTACCAGCTGTGCCTACAATCTTGGTGGAGCTGCAACTCCTACTCTACAGCTCAATGGACTCACCCAAAACACCTGGTGAGGAGATGATGATGGACAATGACCCTCCCAAGGAATGGAGAGAGTCTGCAGCTGCAGGCAGGATAATCCCATCCATCCTATCCATGGGATATAAGCCCCTTCTCACTTGGAGGTAGAGTGGACATCACCATCCCAGACTCCTCAGGATTAGGGTAAGAGCTATGGACTAGAGTGGACTTAATGGTATTCTGTTGTAGACATACTGTGATTCAAGCACTGGAAGAAATTACAACATTGATGTGGAGCCAGTGGACACTGGATGCTTTGGGGGCAGGGAGTGGGAAAAGCAGTTGCAATATAGGGGATTTTTCGGGACTTGGGAATTATCCTGAGTGACATTTAAATGACAGATATAGGCCATTTTACATGAGGATAGAACATGCAGAGAGAGTGTGGTCTACAATGTGAACTATGGTCCATGCTTAGTGGCAAAGCCCCAGGATGTGTATATCCATTGCAGGTGATGTGCCATACTAATGAAAGATGTTTAAGTGGGAGGTTGTGGGAGGTATGGCAGGTGGGGAACATGGGAATCCCTGTAATTTTTGTGTAGCATTTATGTAATCTACGTGTCTTGTAAAATATTTTTTTAAAAAATTACTCTGCCAAAAAAAAAA
>JAQZBX010100645.1:0-11343 GCA_029593785.1 Cabassous unicinctus | reverse complement strand
TCAAGAGCTAAAGGAGGATATGTAGGTAGAGGAGGGAGCACTGGAGTGAGTACTAGGAATTGAGGGGACAAAACTGGCCATGATGTAGGTAGGAGCAGGGGGCAGAGAGTCATGGGGTTGCCTGCCTCAACCATGGGGTAAACTCTAGGGGGTAGGGATGCAATGTAATGGGGTCCTGAGATGAGTGCTGGACATAAATGAGGAGGAAGGGAAAGGAAGAAGAAAGTTGGGGGTAAACTGAGGCCAACAGGACAGAATTGAGGCAAGGGAGGGGAAGGACCAGGGCACAACATCCTGAGAAGGAGACCTTAGCTGAGGGTCCCATCTATTCTGAGATGAGCCTGTGAGGGGGTAAACCAGAGTGACCCAAGGCACAGGCACCTGGGGCCATATTGGGGGAGAAGAAATAGACATAAAGAGATGTGAGTACAAGTGGGTTGCATGCATGTCTGTCTCATTGGAGTGGGAACAGGGATCAGGGGCCCTTGGTGGTCCTCTCTAGCTGAGATGGCAGGGAAATCAGATGAAGGGGAAGCAACAGCAGAATGGTAAGAAGGCTGGAAGGACAAGGCAATGAATGGGGGCAAGGGACCCTTTGGGCTTGATCTGAGGGGAGCAGTGGCACTGAGGGAAAGGGGGAAGGGTAGAGAGGCCAGGTGAACCTCAGTGGGGAGGAGGGCAGAGTGAGAGAGGCTGGTGAGGCAGGGTATGAACCCTGTTGCCTAGGGGAGAACTGGGGCTAGTATTTTGGGGCTGAGGGGAGTGAGGAGAGAGTTAGGAGTGGAGGGTGTGGGATAAACAAGGCACCTGGTAGAGGAGGCTGTGCTTTGTGCAAGGCAAACCCAGAACAGAGGAATGGAGGCCAGGAACATGGAGGTGAAGTGGCAAGTGAAAAAAAGAAGTTGAGGTAAAGCAGGAGCCCAGAGGGCAAGAAAATTGGTGTGAATGAGGGAGACCAAGTGAAAGAGAAAAAAAGGGGAAAGGCAAATTCACCAGTTCAATCACATCCAGGTGATGGTTGGGGTGGGGTAAGAAGCTGGGGTTGGGAGGGGGAATTCAGTGATCAGAGAGGAGGTGAGACACCTGCAGGTGTGTTCAGGGATGTGGGGACTGGTTTGTGTGTTAAAAGTCTGGTAATATTCTGTAGAGTCCTTGGAAATGAAATAAAAAATAAAACAATGACACACAGAGCATTTCATGGCTCTGCCTTGGGATTGTTGCCTAGAAGTGGCTTTGTTATTTCTCCTGGTGCAGAATGAAGTGGCCCAAGATTTTGCTGCCTTGGAAGCAACCCACTTCCTGCTGTTATTTCTTCCTGACACTTATCTATGCCTTACACATATAGAGAAATTTGATGGACAGCCATCCCTCTGTGATGTGAGCTCTGAACTCCTCCCAGAAGGGAGCATGGGCGTTGTTCCTAGGAAGCCCCAGCAAGAGAACAGGCCCTACTCCTAGGGGGTGCCCAGGTCCTACCCCTTACCTCCTGGATACTCCATAGGACTGAGGGTGCAGTTCCTGAGAAAGCCACCAAGGTGCTCCCTAGATCGACTGTGTACCGGCAGTCACAGCTAAAATCCATTCCAAAAGAAGGGAAATTGTATTCTGCCTTATTAAACTATTAAAAAATACTGTGGCCTGACAATATTTCATACTTTTATGAAACATTTCATTATAAAAAGTGAAATAAGAAAGAGTGGTGTGTGCTACCTCATGTTAATTCATAAAATATTACAGAGGTTTCTTTTCAAACACTAGTGAAATGCCTACTACCTAAAAAAACATAGCATATTTAGTACAAACTCATCAGTAATCATAAAAACTCTAAAATAATGTATGACTAATTTCCACTTTAGAGCTGAGGAAACTGAGGAGCAGAAGGGTTCAAAAATAAAGTCATAGGTGGCAACTATGGGGATCAAGACTTATAGGTCTGGACACTCTCTGTCTAGAGGAGCCTGCACCAAATCTTGGTGTGTATTTCTGTCTTTCTCTCCCATTTCTCAGCAAGCTCTGTTATTTTCCCCCATTTTACTTTTAACGGGCCTAATTAAACTGGCATGTAAAAAAAACTTTATAGGGTCTGCCATCTGTAACATGAGACACCAACACCTACTAAACTCAGAGTTACTATGGTAAGACATTAGGATAACTGAAATTTTAAAGAATTAGCCAAATACAATAGTATTATTTTTAGAAAGTGATTAAATATATTTCAGGGTCAAAAACATTGTCCTAATTTATAGAAGCCAGATGCAAAAGACTAATTATATGATTTCATCCATATGAAATGCTCATAAAAGACAAATCTATAGCAACACAAACAGATCAGAGTTTGCCTGTGGCTGGGAATGGGAACAGTATTGACTGCAAACCCCATAAGAGATCTTTTGGTGTAGGGAGATTTTCTAAAATTGGATTGTGGTGATAGTTACCCAATTCTGTAAATTTACTAAAAATCACTTAAAATGAGTGAGATGATATGTATAACTCTATAAATGATCTCAGTAAATATGAATAATAAACTTATGTGTTCTGTGGCCAGGTTCTAGGTCCCTAATCACTGTCTTGTTCCCTTGTTATCCACTGTTGACAGCCCATCAACCCTTACCTATGTCTCCTTTCAGGGTGCCATGATGTAAATTTTGTTGTTCATTAACCTCACACATGATGACATTTTCCACTCCCTGGCTTCACAGTAGAATTTCTTGCAGATTCTTAAAAACAATACTATCTCAGGCTCACCCAGGGATGTGCTCTTTTCTTGTCCTGGAGTGAGCCCATGACTTTGGGATCCTGTTAGTGTGGGGAGAGGACAACCCAGCCTAGTTTATCTCAAAGCATTTATCCTTGAGTTTTGGGCTCAGTGTGTGTATATTAGGGGGAGGAGGAGGCAGAAAACAGGTGAAGGCTAAGACTTTGTCCCACCCTAGGGAATAAAGCAGGGAACACCACTTTTGTGAGAACTTTCATATTGTTTGGGAATATTGCATTAAATTAATTATTAGAGGGGATATTTTGATGGTTGAAAACCCAGGGGGCTTTATTTTGCTGGAGATTTCTCTTGTGGGCTGCTATGTTGGAAGCCAGCCTATGGCCCTGTCTGGGAAAACTGGTGGATGCCTAGCTCAGGACTGGCATGGAACAGGTGTGTGGTTGGTCTTGGGTGAACTGCTGCACTTCCTTGGACCATTTCTGATGCTTGGGGAAAACTTCTAAGGAAAGTTCTTTGAGGGCAGAGTTACCTGGTTTGTGCTACAGGTGATTGCCCATGGTCAGAGGCAAGGGCTGGGGGCCACCCAAAGACCCAGGATGGATGTTTGTATGCTGCCCCCAATGAAGTTACTAGGCCAGGTTCCTGGCCCTCTGAGAAATCTGGCAAATAGGTTTGAAGTTTTTTGTAGTGTCACCCTAGGATATGGATGGAGACAGCCAGTGTGGTGAAAAGAAGAAATGAGGGGAACTGAGATCTGTTGAGGTAGAAGATTCAGAGTGGTGTGATTTCTGCCCAAAGGCTAAGAGGGCAGGATTTGGGGGAGTGGAAATTACAGGTCTGGCAGAAATGTGGTGCAGGCCCCAGGAGCAGGGACCTGGGGTCTGGTGGGGTGAGGCCAAGAGAGTGTGGAGGACAAGTGGGGAGGAGTGAGCTGTGGTGCAGTCACAGATGGGTAGCAATGCAAGGCCTGGGAGAAGGGAGTTGAACTTAGGTGCTTCAAGCAAGGGGAGATGAAGATAAATGAGGAGATCTGACTCAGGAGAGAGGGGAGGGAAACTAGGGGAGGGAAGGGAACTGAGGAGGGGAAGGGAGGTGCAATGAGGAGAGGCGAGTGGGGGAAGAAATTAGGGAGTTGAAGGGAAGGAGGGTGAAGGGGAAGTGAGAAGAGATGTAACCTGAGAGGAGGAGAAGACAGAGGAGGTGAGGTGAGGGAAGGAGAAAGAAAGGAATCAGAGATGGGTGCTTAGAAAGGAAAATTGAGGGCAAGTCAGGACAGAAGAGGTGGAAAGAGAGCAGGGGAAAAGAAGGGAGGGGAAGTGAAATGAGGGGTTAAGAGTTCACCATGATTAACTCTCTCAGACCTCCCTGTTCATCTTGGGCAGTTCCACTCCTTAACTAAAATTAGATTCAACACAAGGCTACAGATGGCCGGGGTTATGCTCCTTCCTGTCTAGTGGTCTGTCTCAGCCTCTGGGGGGAAACTAAAAAGCTTTGTGGGATGTGCTCCCAATGATAGGAATCCATGCAGGCCCTTGACCAAGGCTGGTCAACCCATACAGAGGGAGACAGAGATCTTTGGGGATCACATTCAATAACTAGGCTCAAGGTGAGGCCATGATGGGGGCACAGACACCTCCGTCTGTGCTCACTGGCTAACCTGGGCAGATCTCCCATACCTGTGGGATACTTAGAAAAATTTTCAAGTTTCACATTTGGAGAACTAGCCCCACCTGTGACAGACCCTTGCTAGGAGTGCACCCCAACATCCCCCTTCTTAACCCAGGCTAGTCCCTGCCCAGGTCAGACCCAGCCCAGGTCTGTTGCAGCCTCCTGTGGGGGGATGAGGAAAAACTTTTGGAGTTGCTTGCAATGATTTGGGACCAAATGGGACTGCTGGCAGTCTCAGGGTGCCCTATCTAGACTTCCCTTGCCAGCCAGGGCTGATTTCTGCCTCCAGAGGGAGATACTGGAATTTTTTCTAGAGGCACTTTGGGAGACAGTTTTCCACATGGTACTGTGGCCAAGTCCCAGACCTAGATGCCTTCTCTGGGAGTCTGGATGATCTAGGCTGGTACTTGTCATAAGATGAGTATTATGGAATCTTCTTCATATAGCATTTTCCACAAATGGGCACATTTACACTCATACATGGATCTCAAATGTAAAGTTTGTATCAAGTTAACCAAATGAGGACAAACCAAGGTGCAGCATGTTTGCAAGGAGTTTACATTGAATAGCCACAGTTAGAGTGCAATGAGTGATTGTTGAATGAATCATAGTAGGAGTGCAAGGAACAAAGGTGGGTGCAACTGCTTGGTTGTGCAGCATGTATAGGATACATAGAGATAGGGCACAACTTTATTTTTAAGAAAAGTTGTAGGTTTACAAAAAAATTATGCAGAAAATAGAGTTCTCATATACCTTTCCCCATTATTAACAGCTTGCATTAGTGTGCTACATTTGTTAAAATTGATGAAAGAATAATATTATAATTGTATTATAATATAGTACATAACTACAGTCCATGGTATACTTTAGGGTTCCCTGTTTGTGCTGTACAATCCTACATATATTTTAAATTTTTATTCTACCAACACACATATAACCTAAAAGTTCCCCTACTAAACACATTCAAATATATAATTCAGTGCTCTTACTTTCACAATGTTGTGTTTCATCACCACAATTCATTGCCAAATTTTCCATCTCCCCAAATAGAAAATGTGTACAGTTTAAGCATCAAGTCCCCATTCCCTACCCCCATCCTGGCCTCTGGGAATCTACATTCTAGTAGGACTCTCTGAATTGGCTTATTCTAGTTATTTCACATCAGTGAGATCATGCAATATTCCTCCTTTTCTGTCTTCCTTATATCACTCAACATGTCTTTAAGGTTTCTACATGTTGCTGCATGTACCAGAACTTCACAAATTTTTATGACTGAATGATATTCCTTTGTATGTATATACCATATTTTGTTTATTCACTCAACAGTTGATGAACATTTGGGTTAGTTCCATCTTTTGACAATTGTGAATAATAATCCTATGATGATCAGTGAGCAAACATCTATCTGAGTCCCTGCTTTCAATTCTTTTGGGATTACCATCTTATATGAGAATTCTATACTTAATTTTCTGAGGAACTGCTAATATGTCTTCCATAATGGCTGTATCATTTTATATTCCCACCAACAAAGAATAAGTGTTCTTATTACTCCACATCCTACACTTGTAATTTGGCTTTTTAAAAAAACTGTAGCTATTCCAGGGTGTGTGAATTTGTATCTCAGTGTAGTTTTGATTTGCATTTCCCTGATGGCTAATGATGTTGATCATGTTTTCATGTGCTTTTTTTTTGACCATTTGTGTATCATTTTTGGAGAAATGTTTCTTCAAGTCTTTTGCCCATTTGTTAATTGGTTTTGTTGTTCAGTTGTACATTTCCTTAAATATTCTGGATAGTAAACTCTTATCAGATAGGTGGTGCCTTAATTTTTCCCCTATTCTGTAGGTTGTCCTTTTACTTTCAAAATAGCCCTTTGATGCACAAAAATTGTTTTTATTAATTTGGTGAAGTTCCATTTATCTATTTTTATTTTGTTGCTCATGCTCAGGTGTAAAGACCAAGAAACCATCACCTAACACAATGTCCTGAAGATGCTTCCCAGTGTTTTATTTTGAGTATTATAGTCTTGTCTCTTATATTTTGGTCTTTGATTCATTTTGAGTGAGTTTTTGTATATGGTCTGAGGTGGTTATCCAGCTTCATTCTTTTGAATATGGACATCCAATTATCACAGTACCATTTGTTGAAAAGTCTAGTCTTTCCTAATTGAGTGGATTTGACTTCCTTGTCAAAAGTAATTAGATTACCTGTGAATTTTCAATTAGATTCCAATGGTCTGTATGTCTTTCCTTGTGCCACTAACATGCAGTTTTGATTACTGTGGCTTTTTGTAACAAGTTTTCCTTTGATGGAATGTGATCCTCCAAGTTTATATTTGATTTTCAAGATGATTTTCTATTCATGGCTCCTATCATTTCATATACATTTTGTGACTCATTTTTCAATTCAGCTAAGAAGGCTGTTGGAATTTTTATTGAGATTGTGTTTAATCTGTAAATCATTGTATAGAATTATCATCTTAATATTTAGCCTTCCAATCCATGAACATGGAATTTCCTTCCCTTAATATAGGTTTCCTTTGATTGCTTTTAACAATGTTGTACTAGTCAGCCAAAGTGGTGCTGATGCAAAAGACCAGAAATCTGTTGCCTTCTATAAAGGATATTTATTTGGGGTAGAAACTTACATTTACCAGGCCATGAAGTGTAAGCTACTGCTCTTACCAAAATCTGTTGCCACATGTTGGAGCAAGATGTCTGCTGTTTCCTGCAAAGTGTTCAGGCTTCCTCCATTCCTCTCTTCCCAGGGCTTGTTTCTCTCCTGACTCAGCTGCTTTGTTTTCTCCACAAGGCCAGCTGTAGATTTTCAGGCAAATAACTAGTCTTTCTTCCTGGGGTGTCTGCAGTGTCTAATTGAGCCTTCTCTCTGCTCCTCTGTGTGCTTTCTTCCTGAGCTCCAGCATTAAAACTCTCACTCTCTTCTCTACCATGTAGTTTTCAACATCCTACTGATGTGGCCCAACTTGTCTACTCAAAGTAGAAATCTTGTGTTTACTCATTCATTTGCATTTCATTTGTTCATTCTTATGTTAATTGTCTCCTAAATGATAGTTAGCATTTTTTTAAGGTGAAAATCTCAGTGAGCTTCATGCCTTCACTCCAAACTCTATTTTCTTTCTTCTGTCCCAGGGGAAATCAGGTCCAGGAAAAATCAGGGGAAATATGACCCAGCAGAAATCACATCCCTTGCAACCCAGCTTCTATTAATCAGAGACAATTTTCCTTCAATCCTTACCTAAAAGATTAGAGAAATGTTTCTTCATCCTAGACCACTATTTTACCTTGTCTGAGTGAACGTGAACCAAGAACAATCTCTGAAGGACTTTTACCTCACCTCCTAGTTGTAGATGATGTCCCAGCTTCTTCCGAGATAGGATTCTAATTTATTCCTGAATATCCATCAACTGGTAGCCAAATTTGCTCTCCCACAGGCAGATTTCAGATTGTTAACCTCATGGAAGAACTGTTGGGACCTGAATAAGTACCAAGACTTCCAGTACTTGTGCAACACAATCAATGATATAGTTCAGTTCCATGGGCCATGTTTGATCCCAAAAATGGCAACATGAAATTTTGGACAATTGTTGAAGCAGAAGATTGGTTGTGGGGAGACAGATTTTATGATAAAAATAAATGCAAACTTCTCCCTCCTCTCAAAAAGGTGGCCATCCATTGGGGTAGAGTGATGAGGGTGTAGGGAATGCTTGCTGTTATTGTTATAGGTAGGTCATAGCTTACTAAGTGTGGCCTAACAAGATTTTTGTATTTATTGTATTCAGAACATATAATTATTCCCCATTGTAGCACTCATAATGCTTCATGTGAGAATCTCAGTCACAAATCTGTCTCTTCCAAATGGACTCTAACAACTTAGGGTAAAGACCAGTTCTAACTCACCTTTGCAGTTCTAGATATTATGACAGTGTCTGACACATAATAGGTTCAACAAATGTATGGTAACTCCTCCAAAGGACACATCCTTCATTAAATCCAGTAGACTGGGATTGTGTGATTTGGCTGCTGGAGGTGAAACTGTTATTTCATCTTACTGATACTGAGACCCAAGAAATGTTATTGTGAATGTACTTAGCCCATCCATATACTTCCCTTTGGGGCCTCTATAACAGGGTTTTGATTGCCATCACACACACACACAAAACTGAGCTTAGGACCTCTGTGACCAAATTATCTTGGAGGTTTAGGAATATATTCCAGTAAAAATCCACTGTACTCTGCTTGAGTCAATCCTCAGTATTTGTTCTGAGGTCATTTAGATAAGGAGAACTAGAAAATTGTGGAAAACATTTGAGGAAAGATTTAAGAAAGTTGTGGGTGGTGAGTAGGGAGGCATCTGACAACTATGACACAATAAAATCTGTCATCTGGGGAAGAGAGTGGCTTGATTTATATGAATCCTGAGTGTAGAAAAGGGACAAGTGATTGGAAAACACAATAGAAAAAAGATCTATGCTTGTTCATGGATGTAGAAAAATGCCACAGTGACCCATCCTACCTCTTCAGACTTTTCTCACACCATGCACTATGGCTTCAAGAGAATACTTTGGGTTTCCAGAATGTCCTGTGCCATTTACAGCTCCTAACCATTCATTTATATTTATATGTTATTTATTTAGTTAGAACATGATTTCCTGGTTGAAATCTTCCTGACCTTGCTTTTTGAGAATTTCCCACTCTGCTGTGTACTCCATTGCACTAAACAAAGAATTTACTTTGCTTGAAAGATGCTCAATTATATTACTTGTTATCATTGGTTGCAAAAAAAATGGCCATGCATTCTTACTCTCTCTATACCTATGCCTTCTAATGTGACTTTTCAGGTACATTTATCAAGAGCAGGAGATTTTCTCCACCCTTCAAATGGGACCAATATTATGATTGCTTTAATCATTGGGACAGTAGCAAAGCAGAGAAAAGCAGAGAATGGTAACACTTGTACACTGGGGTTGCTCTCTTCTTGTTTTCTGAGTACTGAAAATCTATGTGAATGAGTCCTGACTGGCTTGCATGATGATAGAGACCATACAGAGGAAGGGTGCAGCTGTTGCAGTTCTCTAAATATCAGAGAACCCAAGGACTCAAAGCTTAATCCTCTGCTCTCTGTTGACACCTCTCTCTATGTTGCCTCATTAAGTGCATGACTGTCTGTAGCTGATGCCATTCAAGTTTAGACTTCCAGCCATGCCAGCTCCTCTGAGGTTCAGACTCATATATTCAATTGTCTGCTTAACTCTCTGTGCCTCAGCTTCTTCCTGTGTAAAATGTGAATGATAATAATATAGTCCTCTCATGGGTTTCATGCAGAGCAAATACCTTAAGAAAGGAAAAACACTTAGAAGGGTGTATGACACCAGTGTATGTATTTAATAACTCTTAGCTTTATTACCTGACATCTCCATGTGTATATCTATTAGTAATATGACATTATCATGGTCATACAACAATTCTTGTTTCCAAACCCCATTCTTCCCTTATTAATGATTTTTTTTCAAGGTTTCAGTGGTGGGTTGACTTGTTCTCCATGATGGACATTGCTAGGAAATGTTAGCAGAGTCCTATCTATAGATCTAATAAATCATTGCCATGGATGATCATTGAGTCATGTTTCAGCTAACTAATCTAGCAAGGAATTAGTACCATCCAGGCTGCTCTTGCTAATACACTCAACCCAAAATATCTACTAAGTGGAGCCATTGTGCTATATTCCATCCAGTTAATAATAATGTTCTTTCCTCCTTTGTCTAACCCACCAGTATTCTGATCTTTCCTTATAAGTGTCCTCTGCTTTCACCTAATTTCTATGAAAATGTCTATTTGAGGTGATATATAGAAATGCAGTTGATTTTTGTATTTTATATATATATTTATCTCTCAGTATTTTTATGGTTTTTAAAATTTTCTATTGAGACAGTCCTATCATCTATGAATAATGACAAATGTTTGATTACTTTTTATTGCCTTATTGTGTTTTGTTTTTGGTCCTCTGCTGTTAATTATGTAAAAGAAACAACAACAAAAAACATCCATATGCTAATTTTTCTCATTTTATTAGAGAATTTTTAGGTTTATCAAAAAAGCCTGCAGAAAGCACAGAATTCTCATATGTCCCTCCTGCACACAGATTTCCTTATTATTAATATTGTGCATTGATGTGTTGCCTTTGTTATAACTGATGAAAAAATATTATTATAATTACAAGATTAACTGTAGTCTGTAGATTACATTAGTTTTCGTTCTTTGTGATATATAATTCTATGTTTATTTTTTATTTTTATTTGGTAAAAATACCTCACTGATTTTCATTTACATTTCTCTAAAGACTAATGAAATTGAGCACCTTCACATATGCTTGTTGGCCACTTTCCACTGTTTTGGGAATAATGTGTATGCTGGTCCTTGACCATCTTTTATTGGAGATATTTATCTTTTTGCTGTTGGGATGAAAGGGTTCTTTAAACATTCTGGATATTAGACCCTTAACAGGTATATGATTTGCAAATATTTTGTCCCATTCTGTATATTGACATTATATTTTTCTTGATGGTGTTCTTTGATAAGAAAACATTAAATTTTGATGCAACCCAGTATTTTTAATTGAAATTATTTGCATTTGTGTCATATCTAAGAATTGATTTCCAGATCCAAAGTCATAAAGATTTATCTCCTATGTTTTTACCTAAGGATTTTATAGTTTTTGCTCTTACATTAATGTCTTTGGTCCATTTTGAGTTAATTTTTCCATTTGGTGTGGGCTAGGGGACTAATTAGTTTATTTTGCCTGAGAATATCCATTTGTATCAGCACCATTTATTGAAGAGATTATTCTTTCTACATCAAATGGACTTGTCACCTTGTCAAAAATCAATTGAACATACATGCAAGAGTTTAGTTCTGCACTCTCAATTCTAAACCATTTGCCCA
>JAQZBX010100644.1:0-11344 GCA_029593785.1 Cabassous unicinctus | reverse complement strand
TGTCATTGCAATGTCACTCAGGATAATTCCCAAGTCCCGAAAAAGCCCCTGTATTACAACTGCTTTTCCCTTTCCCTGTCCCCAAAGCGTCCAATGGCCACTGGCTCCACATTAATGTTGTAATTATTTCCATTGCATGAATCACAATATGTCTATAACAGAATACCAGTAAGTTCACTCTAGTCCATAGCTCCGTTTAGCAAAGATTGGCAGAATATATAATCAAGAGGGTTTTTTATTTTTTTTTCTTTTTTGAGATACTAGGGCCAGGGATTGAACCCTGGACCTCATATGTGGGAAACCTGTGCTCAACCACTGAGCTACATTGGCCCCCCCGAGTTGGTTTTTTTGTTTGTTTGTTTTGTTGTTTGTTTTTAGGAGGTACCGGAGATTGAACCTGGGATCTCATACGTGGGAAGCAGGCGCTCAAATGCTTGCGCTACATCTGCTCCCTATCAAGAGGATTTTTCAGTGTTTGTACAATATATTATTTTATATTGATAAGCATAATAGAAGTTAAAATTAAAAGCGAGAGCTATATGGGAAGCTTGGAGGACCTTGGCAATTAAGTGGTTATAGTATCATCTTACGTACTATTTTTGTGATCCTTGTCTATATAAAATTCTAATAAATAGGGTAATTGTATAAATTAGGCTTAAAATTGAAGTTGAAAAAAATTCCCATTTTCTGTACTTCACTTTTAGATAGACCTTATTTATGCTGCATGTGAACTCAGTGTATATTGTAAAATTAAATCTACATTGTACAAAAGTTCTTTAATTAAATCTGTGCTTCTGTGTGCCAAGAGGTGTAATGATATGGAAAAGGATAACCATCAGTATTTTTTTCTTCTGAGGTTGAAAGTCTCTCTAAACAATATGAAGAAACTTACCTTAAAAACAAAGATTTTGATGCAAGATTATTTCTGGACCATGATAAGACTCTTCAGGCTGATCCAATAGATAGGTATTGTATATGGTGTATCTTTGTTCATAATGTTTTTACCTTCAAATGCCTTTATAGAAATTTAATAATAGAAAAAGGTTAACAAGATTCTAAGCATATAGTTTATTATCAAATGGAGATTTTATGTGAATAGTGACTGTCTTTTTCTACTTATCTGAGTATAGATTGTAAAATGCATGCCAAAAGAAAATTGTTGAAATAATCAGTTTACTTATGTAGTGATATTTGTCTTTTCTCCACCCTTTCTTCTACTATTGCCTGCCTGATTCATTATTTTTAAAGTTAATGCAAAAGTATTTTCTCTTGAATTATGATGCAGAAGTCTAAAATAGGGATGGTTGAGAGTAAATATAAAAAATTTGTTTATAAGTAAGGTTAATTTTGTCTTTCACATGAAATCTTTTAATATGTAAGTGAAAATATATGTAATTTGGAAATTAAACACAAGTAAAAGGTGATTAATTTTTTCATTAAAATTTTTTATTGAAGTATATCATTCATACATGAACATACATATTATCATATAGGGCTCCCATATATCACCCCACCAACACTGCCTTGTATTATCATGAAACATTTGTTATAAACTATGTAAGATCATCATCAAAATATTACTACTGACTATAGCCAATATCTTCATTTGGTGTATTTTTTCTACCAATCCACCCGATTAACACCCTGTATTAGTATTATAAATTTGTTATAATTCATGAGAGAACATTCTCATATTTGTCCTGTTAACCACAGTCCATCTTCCACCACAGGATTCCCTGTGTTATACAGTCCCATGGTTAATACAATCCATTCAAAGTGTACATTCAGTGGTTCTCATTTTTATCACAGAGCTGTACTATCATCACCTCAGTCAATTTTAGAAAGTTTTCATTACTCCAAAAGGATAAATTCCATACCCCTTTATACTCCCCTATTGTTGTCCTATAGAATTGATATATCTTCTTTGCCATTGCTATGAAATTATTACAGTATTACTGTTTAGTGTTGTCCATAAGTTATATTAGTTGTAATTTTCTTGTTTATCACCATATTCTTAGCAAAATAAGTGATTAATTTTATTTTAGTAAAAGTAAATTATTTTGGAAAGCATAATGCATTGAAAAACTTGAACTTTGATTTTAAAATCCTTAGCCGCTACATTATTAATATCATGAGGGAAAAACATTTAATTTTCACTTTCAAAAATATTCTTAAACACTAACTAATGTACTTGTTTGTCATACACTTAGCGGAAAGAAACCCATGCTAAAAAGCAATTTCATTTATCTAAGCAACTTTTGGGTCATCTATTTCCTCCTATCACCTCTATTATTTCCTTACCATTCCGCATGATAATTAGAAGGCAATAGAAGGTATCCTGTTGCTTTTTTTGATTCATAAAACACAAATTATAAATTTTCAGATGAATGATTTTGCTTATCATTTTTTAGTTTTGAAATGCAGAGAACACCACGAAAAAGTAACCCTGATGAGGAAGTGAATGCGATTCCTCCACAGACTCCAGTTAGGTATGAATTTTTGTGCTTTTGATTTCCATTGTAATTGTCCAGTGTTTTACGGTGCTTTGTGCTTGTTCATTTATTTTATTCTATATTCAAATATATATGCAATAAAACATATATTTAGTGCCTTTTATATATTAGGTATTTTACTTAATTGCTGGGGATATGATTATTAGACCTAGTTTTGTCTATCCTTAAGGACCATAACCTAGAATGTGAATCTGTTCCCTCTCAGTAAATAGTATCACCATTTACTCTGCACACAACCAAGAAAGATTAAAACCACTTTTTAATCCTTTTCCTCACTCACTCCCCACATCTAATCTATTATCAAGTCTTGTTGAATCTACCTCAAAAGTATTTCTTTTGGGGGGGGCGGGAAATACTGGGCTGGGAATTGAACCCAGGACTTTGTATGTGGGAAGGCACCGAGCCACATCGACTCCCCTGAGTTGGTTTTTTTGTTTGTTTGCTTGTTGTTTGCTATTTTTTTTTTTTTTAAGGAGGCACTGGGGAACGAACCCAGGACCTCCTATGTGCGAAGCAAGCGCTCAACCGCTTGAGTCACATCCACTCCCCCAAAGTATTTCTTGAGTACATCTACTGTTCTCTATTTCTATTCTCACCACCTTTGTCTTTCTTTTTCTCTTGGGTTTTTTTGTTGTAGCTACTAACTGATCTCTCTGTTCCTCAACCCCACCCCAACGATTTTCCACGTAACCCCCCAGAAAATATTCTAGAAATATAAATCATATTGTGTTCAGCCAGTTGTTTAAAACTCTCTGACTGCTTCCCATTGCGGTTGGAATTCAATGTAAATTCTGTACCAATGCCTACAAGGCCTTATATGATTGATCTGGGTTCTGTTGCTTCTCCAACATAATTTCTCTTTTCTCCTGCTCGCTATGGATTAACCACATTGGCCTTCTTTCAGTTTCCTGAACTCTCCAAGCTTTTTTGTACTTGAGGAGTTTCACATTGCTATTTCCTCTTCTTGAAACTCTTCCTTCTTTTTTTCCCATGGGTTAAAAGCTTCTACTCTTCCTTTAGGTTTAACACAAATCTCTCTCTCTCTCTCTTTTTTTTTTTTAAGATTTATTTCTCTCTGAATATTTTTCTTTATTCTTCTTTCTCATAATATCCTGTTCTATTCATTACAATTTGCAATTTAAATTCA
This sequence comes from Cabassous unicinctus, assembly GCA_029593785.1. Classification (NCBI taxonomy): domain Eukaryota; kingdom Metazoa; phylum Chordata; class Mammalia; order Cingulata; family Chlamyphoridae; genus Cabassous; species Cabassous unicinctus. Next base: position 7,684 of record JAQZBX010100644.1, on the reverse strand, counting down.
GTTGTGTGTTTGCTTGTTTTTTGCCAATATTCACAATAGTCTTTAAGTTCCTTATCACACAGACCATTACTTTTTTGTTCACTATTTATTAGGACCTAGCATAATACTGATACATAGCAGGCAATCGGTAATACTTTTCAAATGACTGTATTCATGTATAAACACTTTTTTTGGTAGTATAATAATAAACTTATGAACAGGCTACCGATATGGTACAGAGGAAACATTGTAATGTCTGAACTGAATTTGAAACATGTTTGGGTGTATATCACAGGAGATTGGCATTTTAGGGACTGGCAGCAACACGTGCAAAGGTAGAGAAGTTTGAAACAACATGATGTGTCTGGGGAATTAAAGCAGTTCTGTATTGATTGACTATGAGATAGGAGGATGAAGTGGCAGGATAGGAGGGTGGGTAGTGGTCATGAAAGGCTGTCTATGTGTCATGCTCACAAGCTTGGGCTTCATGGTATAAATGGGTATTAAGCAGGGGTAGGGATAAAATCAGACTTGATTTTTAAAGGTTTTACATGGTTGTAGTTTGTGAGAGGATGAACTGAAGAGGACAAGGTGAGGAATAGAGAGACCAGTTAATCTGTTGTAGTAATTCTTAACCAGGGGTGTAACTTAGAATTTCCTGATTTTTTTTTTTTCAAAGTACATTTGCCTATACCCTACTATCACAGACATAGTGAGTCAGAATACCTGGACTGGTCTGTTGCAGTAGTTCAGTAGAGAGCTGAAAAGATCTGAGCCAAGAGAGTGGCAGTGTGAGTTAAGGAACAAGAGCAGTTTTGACAAATCCTTTATGAATTCATATTTAGAATGTCGTTCTTAGTGTATAGGATATGAAGAAGATATCTAGGGAATCATTGAGTGGTCAGGTATTAAAATTGTAAAAATAGATGAGATTGCCTGAAGTGAGGGTGAATAATGACAAGATGTGTGGCTAAGGGCTGAACCCTAAGGAATTCATTTAAGGACTAGATAGGAGTTGATTTAAAGAGAATGAAAAGGTATGTGTGGGGAGCCCAGAAAGTAAAGCCAGGAGAGGGAGGAAGTTTCACAAAAGAGCAGGTGTTTAAGAGTATCAAATGTTTCAAGAAAGTCAAGTATGAGAATAAATGAAAATGTCTTTTGGTTTTAGCAGTTGGTCATTTGTGACCTTAGTCACTGTAGCTTAAGTATGCTGTAGAAGCCATGTGACAAACAATATATTTGAAAAGTGAGCAAGTGTAAATATCAGTTTAGAGAAGCTTGACCGAAAGCACCAATCAGATTTTACTAATTAGTATTTAAAGACCCTTTTAGCCTTAAGCATCATACAATTCTTTATATCATTAAACATTGCCTCAAATGTACTTCTGTCCCAAAATTTGCACATTGATGCACACACATGCAAAATAAAATTATAGAATTAAAGAGATCTTAAGAAATAGTCTTTACTTTATACTTCAACAATGATGACCTCTAAAATTATCTAGGACTTTGGTATGTTTTCTCCTTGAAGATTTCTGCCAAGTAGAGTTCTTTACTTGAGTTACTAAATACCCTCGTGTCTTTATTTGAAAGTTATCAATATTTAATTGTAATACTGTCTTCTTGAAAGAATTCGATGCCAATTCATGTATTTACTCCTAAAAATAATGTCAATACTTTGACCAATTAATGTTTTATTCATATAATTTTATTAGTAAATAAGCATATCAATTCTATAATTGTAAATGTACTGATTTTGATGGCATTTTTCTTAATGATTGAAGTAAAATATAATTCCTTATTTTTAAAAAACAGTACACTGCGAGTTTTAAGTCTTATTTTATGAATTTTCCTAAAGATAAATGGGAGATAGTTTGAAGATACATTTAACTTCTGAGAAAAATACATTTCATTTTTTGTTTTTGTTTTTTTAATTGCTTAACACTTCTCCCTATTTTTTTTTCTTTAGGACTGTTATGAATACTATCCAACAACTAATGATAACCTTAAATTCAGCAAATGATCAACCATCAGAAAATCTGATTTCCTATTTTAATGTAAGTCATATATTAAACATTTATTATAATATCTTGGTGAAGAAATTTGAAATTAGAAGCTAAAATACTGAATATTGGTTTAAACACCTATCTCCCATTCAACATATAGCTGTCCATTATTTTATTTCTTCTTTCAAGCTTTCCAAATTAATTATTATTATTATTGTTTTATTTAGTCATTGGTATTCCTCAATTTATTCATGTTTACCAATTGCCTTGCTCACCATTTTTTCTTGCAATTTAGACCTTACTTCTGAGGTTACTTTGTTCTTCAAATATATCCTTTAATAATTTCTTCAGTGAGAATGTTTGGAATGAACTTTACAAGTTTTTTTGTTTTTTGTATTTGAATTTTGTTTTTGGTCTGAAAATATCTTTGCCCTTATTTTTGTAAGATAGTTTGGCTGAATATTCAATTTTAGGCTGATATTTATTTTTTCTTAGAGCTTTGAAGATTGTTGCTGTTACAAAGTCTTCTGTCAATCTGCTGTTCCATTATAGTTATTCTGTCTTTTCTCTCTGACTACTTTTTTTTTAGTTAATTTTTATTTTTTAAGAAGCTTTAGATTACATAAATGTTACATCAGAAATATAGGGGATTCTCATATGCCCCCCCCCATACTTTCCCACATTAACATCTTTCATTAGTGTGTTACATTTGTTACAATTGATGAACACATATTAAAACATTGCTACTAACCATGGAATATAGTTCATATTATAGTTTACACGTTGCATCGCACACTTTTATAGGTTTTGACAAAATGTATAATGGCCTGTATCTGTCATTGTAGTGTCATTCAGAACAAATCCCGTGTCCCAAAAATGCCTCATGTTACACCTATTCTTCCCTCTCCCTCCCCTCAGAACCTCTGTTGACCACTGCCTTTATATCAATGATACAAATTCTTCCATTGCTAGAATAATAATAAGTCTACTTTAATCCATAGTTGCATTCCCTCTTAGTTTGTCCATCCTTTGTACATCCATAGTTTGTTCATTCCTCAATCTTGAGGATTTTAGGATGGTGATGCCCACTCTGTTTCTGTTAAAGAGGAGATTAGTTCCCATGGGGCAGATAGATGGACCTGTCTTGTTTGCAGTTGCGGATATGCTTTGTTTTTTGGGATGGGAATTGCCCATCATCATCCTTTTGTTAGTTGTCCTGGGTGAATGCAATGAACTGGAAAACAGGTGTTGCAACTCTTGCTGAGACTCAGGGCTCAACCATCTGGCTACTTTTAAGATGTTTTCTTTGAATGATATGTTTTGCAATTTGACTAGGTATATCATTTTATTCATGCTGTTTTACATTTGTTATGCTTCCTTCATCTGAGAATTCTAGAACATTCTCAGTCATTATTGCTTCAAGTATAGCTTTTGATTGTATTCTCTTTTCTAAAAAATCTTTTTTTAACAAATAAATTTTATTGATACATATGAATAAAAGCATAAATCTACTCAAAGTGTACCATCAGTGGTATTTGGTACAATCACATAGTTGTGCACTCACCACTTCAATCATTATTAGCGCATTTTCATTATTCCAATAATAATAATAATAATAATAAACAAAAACCAGACCCCCCCAAAAAAAAAAAAAACCCTCATCGTTTCTCAGTCTCTCTATGCTTCCCCTGACATGCCTCGCTGCTATTCTGTTTCCATCTCTGTATTAGTCAGCCAAAGGGGTGCTGTTGCAAAGTACCAGAAATCTGTTGGCTTTTTTTTTTTTTTAAAGATTTATTTATTTATTCCCCCCGTCCCACCTCATTGTTTGCGCTCACTCTCTGCTCTCTGTGTCTGTTTGTTGTATGCTCTCTGTGTCTGCTTGTCTTCTTTCTTTTTTTTAGGAGGCACTGGGAACCAGACCGGAAGCTCCCATGTGGGAGGAAGACGCCCAAGCACTTGAGTCATATCCGCTCCCTACTTGTTGTGTCTCTTGTTGTGTCTCCTTGTTTTGTCAGCTTGCCGTGCCAGCCCATCACGTCAACTTTCTGTCTTGCTCGTCTTCTTAGGAGGCACCAGGAACCAAAACCTGGGACCTCCCATGTGGGAGGCAGGCGCCCAACTGCTTGAGCCACATCCGTTCCCCCTGTTGGCTTTTTTCTTTTTCTTTTAAAGATTTATTTATTTACTTTTTATCCATTTTAACTCCCCTCCCCCTGTTTTTTGTTTTGTGTTCATTTGCTGGGCAGTTCTCTGTGTCTGTTTCCTGCCCTCTCTTGTCATCCTTCTCCTCCTGTCTTAACCAGGATTCGATCCTGGGGACCTCCTATGTGGGAGAGCAGTGTTCTGTCACCTGCGCCACCTCAGTTCCCGGTTTTTTTGTTTCAGCGCGTCTCGTCTTGGCTCTCCCTTGTGTCGCTCTCCTGTTATGTCATCATCCTTCTGTGAGGCTCGGCAGGGCCTAGGGGCTCGCCCGCGCGCAGGGCCTGGTGGTCCGCGCGCCTTCTATATTTTTCTTTATTTTACGGGGAGGTCCCGGGGATTGAATCCAGTTCTCCTCATATGGGAGACGGACGCCCTACCGTTTTAGCCACATCTGCCCCCCGCCACTGTTGACTTTTATAAAGGGTATTTATTTGGGATAGAAACTAATAGTTACAAGGCTCTAGAGAATCCAACTCAAGGCTTCTTTCTCACCAGAGTCAGTTGCCACTTGTTGAAGCAAGATGGCGGGCAATCTCTGCCTGGTTTCTCCTTTCTACTTCTTCTTAAGGCTCTGTGGACCCAGCTTCTTCTGACCTCAGATGTAGGCTGGCACAGGGCTTGTCTCTCAGGGCTTCCTATACCAGTGTGGCATAGGGTTCATTTCTTTCCAGGCTTTCTCAGCTGTTCAGCTGCGAACTATCAGGCAAATGGCTCAGCTCTCCCAGGGCTCTAGCTGTTTGAGCCTTCTCCTTTCTATCATATGGCAGGACCGAAATGACCAAGTTTTCTTCTCTTCCGTGTGTCTTCTTCAGTGAGTGTCTGTTTATATCAGCTCACCAAGGGGGCGGGGACTTAACCCTGAGTGACACCCTACTGACATGTTCGAATCAAAGCCCTAAATTGATTTTATTAAGTAAACTAAAACCTTTGGATTTAATACAATCAAAGGATATCATACCCAAGGAACAGACCAGTTTACAAACATAATCTTTCTCTTTTTTTGAGATTCACAAAAATTATCTCAAACTGCCATAATCTCTTTTGTTTATTTGTATTTATATTTTATAAAAACAGTCTCATATATGCAATATTACCCATATTCATATTTTGCATGAGGTTTCACTATGTTATACAGTCCCATGTTACATGTTTTAGCTTTCCTTCTAGAAAAGCTAAAATACGTGACCTTAGAAAACTAAAATACATGACCTTAGACTTTCCCTTTCAACAACTGTCATACCCATATAATAGCTCTGCTAGTTATAAAAACTGTGATATGCTTTCACCATTTCTGTCATTTCCAAAGATTTGCAAATAACCTATTTACCAATTCTGTACAGATTAACCCTCAACTTTCCATTCTCTGCCTCTCATTATGTTTTCTGGTGATCTATAGTCTAATTATTAACTCCATGAGTTTATACAATATGTCTAGTTTATAATAACGCAGTCATACAGTATTTGTCCTTTTGTGTCTGGCTTGATTCACTCAACATGTCCACCAGGTTCATCATCCATGTTGTCATATGCTTCACGACTTCATTTCTTTTTACAGCTGCATAATATTCTGTCATGTGTATACACCACAATTTGTTTAGCCATTCATTGGTTGATGGACACCTGGGTTGTTTCCAACTTTTGGCAATTGTAAATAACACCACTATGAACATCGGTGTGCAGATGTCTATTTGTTACTGCTCTCATTTCTTGTGGGTGTATGCCTAGTAATGGTGTTGCTGGGCAAGTATATATTCAACTTCCTTAGGAACTGTCCAACAGTCCATCACAGTGGCTGTACCATTCTGCATTCCCTCCAACAGTGAACACATCCTCTCCAACACTTATAGTTTTCCGACTTACTAATATTGGCCATTCTAACAGATGTGAAATGATATCTCATTTTAGTGTTGTTTTTTATTTCCCTAATTGCTAGTGATGTTGAACTTTTTTCACGTTTTTTCACCATTTGTATTTCTTCTTTGGGCAATTGTCTGTTCAAGTCTTTTGGTAATTTTTAAATTGGATAGTTTGTCTTTTTATTGTTGAGTTGTAGTCTCTGTTTATGTATCGTGGATATTAAACCCTTATCAGATATGTTATTTCCAAATATTTTCTCCCATTGAGTCGACTGCCTTTTCACCCTTTTGACAGTGTCTTTTGAGGTGGAAAAGTGTTGAATTTTGAGGAGATCCCATTTATCTATTTTTTATTTTGTTGCTCTTACTTTGGGTATAAGGTTTAAGAAACTACTGCCTACCACAAGATCTTGAAGGTGTTTTCCTACATTTTCTTCTAGGAGTTTTATGGTTGTTGCTTTTATATTTAGGTCCTTGATCAATTTTGAGTTAATTTTTGTATAAAGTATGAGATAAGGGTCCTCTTTCTTTCTTTTGGATATGGATATCCAGTTCTCCTAGCACCATTTGTTAAAGAGACTGCTCTGGCCCAGCTAGGAGGACTTGACAGCCTTGTCAAAAACCACTTCACCGTAGATGTGAGGGTCTGTTTCTGAGTTCTCGATCTGGTTCCATTGGTAAATCTGTCTGTCTTTATACCAGTACCATGCTGTTTTTACCACTGTAGCTAAGTAATATGCTTTTAAAGTCTGGAATTGAGAGTTCTCCAACTTTGTTCTTCTTTTTAAAGACATTTTTGGCTATTCAGGGCCCCTTACCCTTTCAAATAAATTTGAAAAGTAGATTTTCCATTTCTGCATTTCTGTTGGGATTTTTATTGGGATTTTGTTGAATCTGTAAATCAGTTTGGGTAGATTTTTATTGGGATTGTGTTGACTCTGTAAATCAGTTTGTAAATCAGACGTCATAACGATTAGTCTTCTAGTCCATGAACACGGAATGTCCTTCCAATTATTTAAGTCCTCTTCAGTTCCTTTTAGCAATGTTTTGTAGTTTTCTGAATGCAGATCCTTTGTGTCCTTGGTTAAGTTTATTCCTAAGTATTTGATTCTTTTAGTTGCTATTATAAATGGCATTTTTTTCCTGATTTCCTCAGCACATTGCACATTAGTAGTGTGTAGAAACGCTATTGATTTTTGCATGTTAATCTTGTATCCTGCCTCTTTGCTAAAGTTGTCTATTAGTTCTAGTCAGTTTGTTGTGGATTTTTCAGGATTTTCTAGATAAAGGATCATATCATCTGTGACTAGTGAAAGTTTTACTTCTTCCTTTCCTGTTTGGGTGCCTCTTATTTCTTTATCTAGTCTTATTGCTCTAGCTAGAACCTGTAGCACAATATTGAATAATAGTGGTGACAGTGGGCATCCTTGTCTTGTTCCCAATCTTAGTTGGAAAGCTTTCAGCCTTTCACTGTTAAGTACAATGCTAGCTGTAGGTTTTTCATTGATGTATTTTACCATATTGAGAAAGCTTCCTTCTTTTCCTGTCTTTCGGAGTGTTTTTACCAGGAATGGATGTGTATTTTGTCACACGCCTTTTCTGCATCAATTGAGATGATCATGTCATTTTTCATCTTCA
>JAQZBX010100643.1:0-11337 GCA_029593785.1 Cabassous unicinctus | reverse complement strand
AATAAAAATTAAAAAAAAAAAAATGAACCCAAGATCTTCCAGAAGTTGGATTTGGTGTACAAGCATTTTAAAGAAGCTATTATAAAAATGTTCAAAAAGTAAATAATTGAAGGATATATGGCCTTAATAAGTCAACAGATAGGGAACCTCAGTAGGAAAATAAAAAATAGCCAACTAAAAATTCAAGAACTAAAATTACAACAATTTCAACTTTAAAAATTGGATATGGCAGAATAAAGGGTCAGCGAATGTACAGATGGGTTGATAGAAATTATCCATTCTGAGCAATACAGAGGAAAATGGTTGAAGAAAAAAAGGGAACAGAAACTTAAAGAAATGTGGGAAAAAATCAAACAGTCTAACATATGTGTAATTGAAGTTCTAGAAGGAGAACAGAGTGAAATTGAGATCGAAAAATATTTGTGGAAGTAATGACTGAAAAATGTCAAAATTTGAAGAAAAGCATTAATTTACACATCTAAGAAGCTCATAAAATCCCAAACAAGAAAATTATATAGAGAACCACATCTAGGTACATCACAAAATTGCTGTAAACCAAAATAAAAAGGAAATCTTAAAAACAGAGAACCAAAAAACACATTACATACACAGGAAAAGGATATGAATAATTGCTTAATTTCTCAACAGAAACAATGCAGGTCAGAATATAATAGAGAAATGTGTTTTAATATAAAGAAAGAGGGTAAGAGAGAGATAGAAAAAGAAAAAACAGAAACAAAGCACAACTATCAACTAGAATCATAAATTAAGTGAAAATATCCTTCAAATATGAAGATGAAATGAGGATATTTTCAGATAATAAAATATCATAGAATTTATTGCCAAAAATCATAAAGCAAAAAATGACAAAAACTAAGGTCAAACAAACAAATCTGCAGTCATAGTGAGAAATTTTAGCATTCCTTTCACAATAAAGTTTACAAAGTCATCAGAAAGTATATAGAAAATTGGTGCAATACTGTCAATCAACTGAATATATTTACATATATAGAACAGTACACGCCCAAACTGAAAAATACACATTATTTTTAAGTGCAAATGGAGTGTTTACCCACATGGAACATATGCCAGACTATAAAATATGTCACAATAAAATTCAAAAGATTGAAATCTTACAAAGTATGATCTCTGACCACAAGATTAAAAAATTAAAAGTGAATAATAATAAGATATCTGGCAAATCTCCAATTATTTGTAAATTAAATAACATTTCTAAATAGTCCATGGGTCCAAAAAATCACAAAAAAAATTAGAAAATTTCAAACAGAATGATAACAAAAAGGACAGCATAATATATTATTGACATAGGCACTATCACAATTCCATGAAGAAAGGATAATCTTTCCAATAAATAGTGCTGGAAAAATTAAATATCAATATGCAGAAAAATGAACCATGAGCCTCTATCTCATATTGCATACAAAATTAATTCAAGATGGATCATAGACTTAAAAATAAGGCTAAAGATATAAAATTATAGAATAAATTAGTGTAGAAAATCTTTATATACTTAGGGTAGCAAATAAATCTTAAGGAGGAAGCAGAAAGCAGTAAACATTAATGAAAAAATAATAAATCAGACCATCAAAATCAAAGCTTTTAGCTTCTGCAAAATTTATTATTGGAAAAAAAAAAACAGACAAGAAGGAGAATGGGAAAAAATATTGTGTGTGTGTGTATATATATATATGTATCTGCCAAATGCCAGGTATCCAGACTGCATTAAGAAAATTTACAAATTCGTACTTAGGAAGACAAATAACCCAATAAAAATTGGGCATAAGATTTGGAAGTTTCACAGAAGACAATATACATGTGCATAATAAGCATGTAAAAAAGATGTTCAACATAATTAATCATCAGGAAAATGCAAATTTAATCAACGGTGACTCTCACAGATGTTTTTCTGAGTGAAAAAAAATTGGACACAAAAGAATACAGGTGAAATAATTACATTTATTAGAAATTTTAGAACAGCAAATCTAAAATCTGATCATTGGCTGTGTAGGGGGACAAGTGAGATTGACTACTATGGGGCATGAATGAACTTCCTGGATAGATGGAAATTCCTATATCCTGTTTGAGATGGTGGTAGTGTGTACATTTGTCAAAAGCCATTCACCTCTATACTTGAAATATGTGGATTGTATTATATGTAAATTTTGCCTCAATCCATTTGTTTTAAACAAGCCCAATAACCATACCCTAGTGACAGAATTCACTAACTTTGTATCAACCTCCTTCCCTTTTAACTCTTTATAATACAAAACACTGTAGACAACACTTCTTTGAAATGCTCTCCTCCTTAAGCCTTCTATAACTTCTTCATTGCCTTTCCCCACAAATTTCTTAAACCTGTCACTTGCTAAGAAATACACATTCTCAACATTCTTTCTTTTAGTGATCTCCTATAAAGTACTTGACTCTAAACTAAACATCTTTAGTTCAATTTTATGCTGAGTTCCTTGAAAAACATAATAATTTTCCAGAACCCATCCTTCCTAAAGCCAGATCCTAGTGTAGAGTTAAAGGAAAGGAAGGCTGGACTTCCTATGTAGGATGGGATGAGGGATGACAGTTAAAGCTAGAATGTATTCTTTGAGAAGTCAGTACACCGTAAACAAGAAAATAAAGAAAGTCACAACCCAGTAAATCAAAATATCTAAGTCAGAAAGACTACGGAGGAAAAGGCATGCATTTTATATGATCACACATAGAGCTGGAAAATATTTTTTTAAAAGATGGCTAGGATCTGATGCATTCCAAGTACTGAGAATGGTGCCTGGAAGAGTGAATACTCAATACTCATTTGGCAAATGAAAGAATGAAGAGAGATTAAAGATTTCCCAAAATAAATGTTTTGAATGTCCCTCATCACCAATCTGTTTTGGTTTTGAACTCTTCGGCTCTATGGAGGTCAGCAAACCAGAGGTAGATCTGGCAAGAACCAACCACATTACCAACTCCTTTAAAACTAAACTCATCTTCACTGTACTTACCTTTCTCTTACTTCTCTGTTTCTGTTATCAAATGTGGAAATATTTGAATCCTCTTTTCAGTCAAGTCCCTATAGTCAGTCAGTCACCAAATCTTAACAATTTCTTTGCAATATTTCTTTAGTCCCCATTTTCCATATCCATCATAAATCAGTCCCTTATTACCTTAAGCCTGGACAATAATAACAAGGTCATTAGTTTTCAGATTTCCTCTTGGATTCAAATAATCCTGCATAGCACACCCAGATTTATCTTCTAATCAAAGGTTTTGGTCATATAACATGCCTACTCAGATAAATATGACCGGTACCTGAGAAATAAAGTTCATGCTCTTGAGCCTGAAATGCAAGATGCTTCTTAACTGCACCTCAACCTATTTTCTAGGTTCAGTTTACCCAACTGGTTTAGTTTGTTAATGGATGTCAAGGCAATATACCGGAAATGCGTTGGCTTTTACAATGGGGATTTATTAGGTTAAAAGCTTAGTTTCAAGACTGAGAAAAATTTTCAAATCAAGGCTTTATCTGGAGATGCTTGCGCCCTGACCTGCAGCTGTGAGCATTCAGGCACATGGCAGGGCACAATGCAGGCATCTGCTGGTCTCTGCTTTCTCCTCCAGGCTCTGTTGCTTTAAGCCTCTGGCTTTTCCATCTGTGGCTTTCTCTCTCAGCTTCTAGGAGTTTTTCTGTGTCTGTAGCCTACTCCTTCCCATTTATAAAGGAATCCAGCAAGAGGACCAAGACCCACCCTGCACTATACACCACTGAAGCAATCCATTTAAATGGCCCTTAACTAAATCCAATCCAATCAAAGGGTCCCACACCCACAGGAATGGGCCAATTTAAGAATATAATTTCTTGGGGTCTACAAAAGACTCAAACTGCCACACCAACTCTTCACTTTCTGAATCCTCCCCATGTTGCAGTCAAATAAATCTATATTCCCATATTTTTTTTCTGTTCCATCACTGATATTTGACTCATTCTATTCTGCTGGCCTAAATTTTCCTCCTCACATTCAATATTCAAATGCATCCTTCAAATCTCTCCTTAGCCATGAACTTTCTCTGGAGGCTTAGAGAGCATGCATACATATTGGCATTTCTCAAAACACTGAAGACACGACTGGTCCATGGTATATATTTGCTATGTTCTGCCTTGTGTCTTCTCTGCTGTTATACTATATAACTATTTTTCCTCCATTGTGGTGTTCTAAATGTTGTATATTTATATTTTCTTTGTTCTGCAAGATTATACACTCATTATAAGGATCATTTCTTAAATACCTACATACATGAATATCACAGTGCTTTGAATTAAGTGGTTCAAATTCAATCATTTTATATTTTAAATAATTCTGTCCAAAACCAACTATGGCCCCTAATTAAAAATGGACAATAAATTTCAAGCCAAGATCTTAAAATTATATTAAAGATTTCTATTGGACAGAAATATAAAAAGGAGTCAGAACAGTAACTTATTTCAATTTTCATACTATCAAATTGAAAATGTCCTAAGCTGAAATTTCTACAAACCAATATTAAAATTTCTTAATAAATATAAAAAAATTCTCCACCAGAATCACCTGAAAAAAACAAGGATGAGCCCTAGTAGAATTCTATACATTTCCTCATTTCTTTCTGTCTCTCTCCATATACAGTATCAGAAACCCTTTCAGAGATAATGTTTTATGGTTCCTCACTGACCAATTTTTTACTTCTGGGCTCCACACTATAAAAACATTAATCCGTTTTTTCTTTCTAAGATACATATCCCCAGAGAACCAGTAAGGCTCAATCTAGTTCCTGCCAGTCCTGGGCATGGAGGAAAGTTTATGTTAAAATTCACAAATTTCTGACATAATATAACAGCTCTTAGGGACTGAAAATGTACATTAACAATGTATTATTAGTATATAGTACAATATCATATTGTCAATATTAAATATTATTATGTTAAACATTAATGAATTTTTGGGTTTATTTCTTCCTAGTGATATCACAAACTAATGAATATAAATATAAATATAGCCTAAGTAAGCTATTACACAAATTACATTCATCCCTTACCTTCAGTATTTGTCATTTTATTTTCATGAAAAATCTCAATGGCTTCCTCAGGGCCATCAAATACTACCAATGCTTGTGATGTGGCATGATCTTCTAAAAAGAAAAAAATAATTCAGTGAGTATTTAATATAGATTTTTAAAATAAGCAAGACACTGTTCAAAGCTATCTTGTGGATGTGCTGACCTTGAAAAAAATAACAATACAAGTATTAGCCAAAACCAACAGTAAAATATCCTTATATGCTTATTTATGCCTTTCAATTTGCTTAACTCTCACAAGAAGGTAGTCAAAATGCCATGGAGCTATAAAAAAAAAAAAAAAAAATGAATCATTATGTGAGGACACAGAAAATAGTTAAACTTACACTGCTAAGTGAAAAATTATAAGGCAGAGATTTGTATGTAAGTTCTGTCATCATTTCTGTTTTGAAAAGGAGATGTGGGTTTATAGATATTTGTTGATGCATACAAAATTTCTATATCTAGAAATTATTACTACTGGTGACCCTTTGAAAGAGGGAATATGGAGACAGAGGGGCAATTTTAAATTTCATTTTACAATCTCCAAAGTGTTTTAATATTTTAGACGCAAAAATATATTATTATTCATTAGACAGTTTCTTATAAAGTGAAATGTATCTCTTCTACAATGCAGCAATTCCATCCCTAACTCTTTTTACAAAAGATAAAGAACGTATAGGTTCATAAAAAGATTGTCCAAGAACACTTTTGATAGCTTTATTCAAAAGAACCTGAACATGAAAAGAACCTATATGTTCACCAGAAAAAAAGATTTTAAAAACAAATGTGTAGTTGTGCAATAGTATATTGCTGAGTAGTAAAAAACAGCTACTGATACATGCAGTAACACTGGTGAATATCAAAAGTACACTGATTGAAAGAACTTAAGAAAAACCATAGTAGATACTGTGTAATTCAACATATATGAGGTTCAAGAAAAGATAAATATAAACTTTGGTAATAGAAATCAAAACAGTGGTTATATAGGTATATATAGATTTAACAAAACTCACTGAATTATAAATTTAAGATTTAAGCATTTCACTGTAAGTAAGCTGGAAAAATGAAAAAAAAAATACAGTATATATGTTGTTTTACTCTAAAGGTATTCAAAATATTTTGATAAACTAGACATACATAAAAATAAATGGATATATAATTTAAATGTGTGCAGAATATCCTAAGCTAATATTTACTATTAAAATTAAGACATTTATCTTCCAAAGCACATTAAAGAACAAATAAAGCAAAATCATTGCAAAAGTGTGCAAAACAGAAAAGGAAAGGTAAGAAACTGTTGAAAAAGTATAGAAATGATAAAGGATAGTGCTAATCAAATAACGATTATAATATATATGAATGATCTAATTTTTCCAAAAAGAATAACTAGATAAAAAATGATGCAAAAATTGTAAATAAAATTTTATTCTGAAAAGGAAAATAGTGATACCAAAATATGAAGGAATCTAGAACCTAAGGCAAAAAGTATTTTAATCATTATATTACTATTAAAGCTATAATTAATGATGAAGAAATATTTATGCATCTTAACAATAGTATCATTTTAGTGAAAAAAATGTATTTTTGAGACACAGAGTTGAGAGAAAAATATAAGAAACAATTTAACTCATCATCATTTAACTATGGCATGTTAGTTGAGAATAAATAAATGAAATAATGAATATGAAGAATATAGTAAGAAGTGAGATATATATATATATATATTTGAATTTCACAAAATATGGATTACACCATTTTTAAAGGTAATGAAATTTTATGAGACGTGATGATATCTTAGGCAACAACATAATAACTCAAAATAATACCAAGTGGAAAATAGTTATCTGATTTATTACACAATTAGAAATTAATCACATAAAATAAATTCAATGTATTTGAAATGTTTAATATTTATTTTCAAATAACAAAGGTGTCAAGAAAAAATTTTAGATCAGAAAAATATTATATATTTAAAAATGTAAACCTTATGTAAGAAAGCTTTTTTAATTTAATATGTTTATTTCTTAATTATGCATTTTTCTGCATCAATGTTTACCACTTAGTCACTAATAATAAAAGTACACATATTGATAACACTTTTGGCTTTAATTATAATTTTACCTTATAGTATGATAGCACTGGTATTACTTGCCATTTCCACATATGTATATATAAAGGAGGAATAAATGAGAAAATAATTGATGATTACATAAATCTTATTAGATAAGCAAACTTTTTCAAGACAACTAGAAAGAAGGGAGAAGCTAGTGATAAAATGGATACTTTAGGGAAATTTGGGAATATGCTGCTTTAAATGTAACTACATCACACTTATGAGAATTACACAATTTAGATGGCACATTCCATTCTTGGCTAGTATGGTGAATCATGTACTATTTTTTAAAACAATTTTAATCAATTTTATTAATACATATTATTAAAGCATAAATATATCCAAAGTGTACAATCAGTAGTATTTGGTATAATCACATAGCTGTGCATTCATCACTTCAATCATTATTTTCATTATTCCAATAATAATAATAAACAAAATACAGACAAATGAAAAAAAAAACAACCCTCATCACCTCTCAGTCTCTCTATGATTCCCCTGCCATCCATAGCTGCTATTCTGATTCCTGCTCTCTAGTTTATTAGTATTTATATTTTGTAAAAACAGTCATATATGTAATATTACCCATATTTGTATTTCACATGAGGTTTCTCTATGTTATACAATCCCATGTTACATTTATTAACTTTCCTTCTAGTAATATACATGTCCTTAGTCTTTCCCTTTCAACTAGCCATGTAATAGCTTTGCTGGTTACAAACACTATGATGTGCAGGAAGCCTTTTTTGATGGTTCCAAAAGAAGACAGAAATATATTCAGACTTTAAATGTTTAATTATAAATAATATAAAATATTGGTGAAAAATGAAAATATAAATATGTGGACAAAAACATTAAGGGAGATAATTTTATAGTGTAAATAAATGTCTATCTGTTAAGCCAGCCAGACCCACCTGGCAACACATATGGTGCTTGTTATCAAATACCAGCATCAAACACTAAAAGATTTTGAAGGCAAATGCCTTACTTTCTCAATGTGCTGAAATTTTTGCACTGTAATCACACATTCAGTTGCCTTCTTTGGTCCCTTCATTCATGCTGGATGGTGATATGAGATTTTCCCATAATTTATACATCAGTGTTCTCTTTGAACTTAATTTTTATTCTGCCCTTCAGATAATAAAGAAACTCTCAAAGTATGCTCTAGGTCTTGATGACCCCAGTACCCATATCCAATCCCTCAACCAGAGAAGGACTTGGAAATCTGTAATATAGGAGTGTTATGGAATATTAAAAGATATTTGTTTTAGTTTGCCAAAGGGCTGCCGGTGTAAAGTATCAGAATGTATTGGCTTTTAAAATGAGGATTTATTTCGGGTAAAAGTTTACAGTTCCAAGGCCATGAAATATCCAAATTAAGGCATCAGCAGAGATGCTTTTTCATGAGTCAGCTGCCACATGTTGAAGCAAGATGGCCACCCATCTCTGCCAAGGTCTCTGCCTTCTCCTCCAAAATCTACCATCTCCCAAAGATCAGCTGAGGGCAACCAGGCATAGGGCTTATCTCTTTCTGGGCCTCCTCTATCAGTCTCAGCTGGTCTGCTTTCTTCTTGAGTTCAGCTGCAAGCTATCAGGCATGTCTCATCTGTTCCTGGACCCCAGCTCTTTGAGTCTCTCAGGTGATTTTTTCCTTGCAGCTTAATATGTGGGTGAAACTGGAGTACTTTCTCTCACATTGCAGGATCAAATATGGTGGCTCCATTTTTCTGTTTGTCTCTCTCTGTGTCTTTGTTTATATCAGATCCAGCAAGGAGGAGGAAACTTAACCTGAGTCATGCCTCACTGATGAAATCCAATCAAAAGCACGAAAACAATCTTATCAACTAACCTATTCAAAGGCAACTCAAGTGAATTTAATGCAATCAAAGGGTACCACACTCAGAGGAATAGTATAAGAACATAATCTTTTCTTTTTGGGATTCATAAAATAACTTCAGTCACAGTAATTTTTTCAAAAAAAAAGTTTTCTATAATCAAATCCCTGTGCAAGTCAGATACCTACATGGGAAAAACAGAATTACAACTGAAAATACATCTAAGGGACAGCTCTTTAAAAAGATGAATTACAAAGATAAAACTGGCAAAGGTAAGCGTAAATAAAACAAAACAATAATGAATAGAATTTGATACAGGGAAGCACTTTACATTAATTAATTTGAAAGTTCAAAGGAAATTAAAACATTAGTAATTTGAAATGTCTTCACGCCTTTATTTCCCCATAGTGATCCAGTTTCTCTATCAAGAGGCAAACAATTTTTCAATTTTCTTGTGTGTATTTATAGATACTTTAAACCTATGAACAAATTTTATTTATATATATATTTTATTTTCAGGATATAAAAACTTCCTTGTGCATTTTAAAAGAATAGTTCATCAGTTGTTAGATTAATATTTTATCACATATAAGATCATACAAATCAGGATGCAGTTTAACTTGAAGGTAGGTCATAGTTTAACTGGTAGTTTTTTATTTCTTACAAGTTTATAAAATATTGGTGAATTTCACAACTGAAAGTATCATACATTTCATGAAATATCAGAGTTTCACAGTACCTTGTTATATAAATGTACTGAAAATTTATTAAACTAATGGATACATAAAATCTCAAATAAAAATAAGGGGGAATAATATATATTAAACATCTATATGTCAACTGCTTTTAACATATTAGTTCATTTAATCTTACAACACAATAACTTTTGAAAAAAAATTTTAAAGAAATTGTAGGTTTACAAAAAATCATGCCAAAAATGTAGTTTACATATACCACCCTCTCACATGCAGTTTTCCTTATTATTAACTATTTGCATTAGATTGGTACCTTTCTTACAATTGATGCAACAATATTAGTATAATTATGGTATTAACTATAGTCCATACTTTATATTCGCATTCACTGTTTTTGTTGTACAGTCCTATATTTTATTTAAAATTTTTATTGTAATAACATATATATATAACCTAAATTTCCCTTTTTTAACTATATTCAAATATGTAATTCAGGACTGTTAATTCCACTCACAGTATTGTGTTGTCACCACCATCCATTTCTGAAATTTTCCATTACCTCAAATAAAAAATCTGTCCCAATTAAGCATTAATTCGCCATTCTCAACACACACCCTGGCCCCTGGTAACATGTATTCTAGTTTTTGACTCTATTTAAATTTGCTTATTGTAGTTATTTCAATGCAGTGAGATCATACAATATTTGTTCTTTTGTGTCTATTTCATTCAACATGATGTCTTCAAGGTTCATCCATGTTTTAACATGTATCAGAACTTCATTCCATTTTATTAATATAATTTTTATTAGAGAAGTAAGTTTACAGAAAAATCATGCATAAAATAAGAGTTCCCATATAACCCCCTATTATTAACACATTGGATTAGTGTGTATATTTGTTACAACTGTTGAAAGAATATTATAATTGTACTATATACAATAGGCCATAGATTACATTAGGATAAACTGTTTGTGTTGTACAGATCTATGTATTTTTTAACTTTTATTGTAGTAAAATAAATGCAACCTAACATTCCCCTCCTTTTAACCACATTCAAATATACAATTCATTTCTGTGAATTACATTCAGCGTTGTGCTTCCATCACCACCATCCACTGCAAAAATTTTGTCATCACTCCACCCAGAAATTCTGTACCAATCAAGCATTAGCAACTCATTCCCTACCCCAACTCTAGCCCCTGGTCTATGAATTTGTTCATTCTAATTATTACATATCAGTGAGATCATACAATATTTTGCACTTTTGTATCTATCTTATTCTTATTTATGGCTGAAAAATAATCTACTGCATGTATATACCATATTTTGTTTATCCACCCATCTGTTGATAGACATTTGGGTTGCTTCCATCTTTTGGCAATTGTGAATAATGCCACTGTCGTTTGCAAATATATATTCAAGTACGTGCTTGCAATTCTTTTGAGTATATACCTAGAAGTGGATTGCCAAGTCATATGGTAATTCTATAAACTTTTGAGGAACCACCAAACTGTCTTTCCACAGCAAATGCAACTTTTTACATTCCAACCATCAATGAAAGTGTTCCTATTTTTCTACTTGACCGTCAA
>JAQZBX010100642.1:0-11343 GCA_029593785.1 Cabassous unicinctus | reverse complement strand
AAAAGTATATGGAATTCTTTATAATATTTGAAGTTTGAAATTATGACAAAATAAAAACTTAAAGGGGGAAAAAGCTTAACCCGCTGAAACCTGAGACCTCTCTAGTTTTATGGTCTTGACTTTTAGAAGTATTAATAGATTAAATGCATTTCTTAAGTATCTCTCACTGAGCAAGAAAGAAATACTGAATTATATTAACATTTCAAGGCATAGATGAAGGGTGTCACTTTTAAGCCATTTTCTTTTGCCTCAGATGGGAAAGGAGGAAGGCATGGCAGAGTGAACCAGTAAGGAGAGAGAGAAACTTTAGCTTACTACTTGATTTTCCATTTAAGAGTCAAATCATGGATGAGTCTTTAAAAAGTCTTGCAACTTTTCTCTTTTCCTTAAATATGGGAAGCTGGAAAAAACATCTGTAGAAAGTTAGTGCTGTGATCCAGTAGGTATGATTTATTCATATATTGAAATAAAGAAAAAAAAGAAATAAGGTGACAGCTTACAAGTTATTCTAACTGTACAAATCACAGTCACAAAAATATCAGAATAAAAACCAACAAAGATTGGAGAATAATTACGAATACCAAGAAAATTCCAGAATTATCTTTTCGTGTAAAATTATTTCTTAGTATTAATATGATGATCTGCCTAGATTAAGACCATGAGAAGTCAAGATCCAAAAAGAGAAAAAGTTTCTATTTCCTTAAATTTCCTCTTCATGCCAGAGATTCAGGGCCAACATTTTTATAATGAACTATAAATTCAGTAGCAAAAAGTTTTTACCTATCTAACTTCATAAAGAAAGTGTAAAAGGAAACATTTATTTCCTAATTATCGTTTCCTAAGACACTTTGCTGTTAAACCTCATCCTTTTATCTACTTATACAGGTAACCTTAAAAACAGTGATGTTTACAAAAATACTGAAAGCCAGAAACAATCTAAAGACTTACCAATGGAGTCTAGATTAATCCACAACATACTATGTAACCATTTAAATTATAGTATCTCAGAAGACCACGAAACATTAAATAAATAACAATGAGTTACAAAACAATATGATGATTACTATGGGGAGAATTATGTCCCCCCAAAAGACAGGTTTTAACTCCCGGTCTTGTGAATGTGAACTCATTTGTAAATAGGACCTTTGAAGATGTTATTAGTTAAGATGAGGCCAAAATGGATCAGGATGGGCTGTAATCCAATACGACCAATGTTCTTATAAGGAGAGGAGATTTGGACACATTAGAAGATAGAGATATGGCCATGTGATAGAAGCAGAGATTGAGTTATCCACAAATTGCTGCAAGCCACCACCAAAACCCTACGGACTTCAGAGGTAACATGTTCCTGACAACACCCTGGTTTCTGTCTTCTAGCCTCCAGAATCGTGAGATGATAGATTTCTGTTGTTTAAGCCAACTAGTCTGTGGTATGTTGTTACAGCAGTTATGGCAACCTAAAACAATGACAGTCTTGTTGAAAAATAAAACCGAGGTTTAGGCATAGAGCCTTTAAGAAAAAGTTGCAATTGATATATACCAAATAGCAAAATGTAGTTAAATCTCTAAGTGGTAGGTCTGCAGATGATTTCTGTATTCTTTGTACATTGTCTGAATAACAAGCATGTGTTACTTTTATGATTTGATAAAGTTTATTTTTTTAATTTAAAAAAATGATATAATTTAAAACCAACAGGGGCTGGCTGAATAATAATATAGTGCAGATAATAAAATTCTAGAGACATTAGAGCCTAAAAGTCACAGCTCTGGTGTCCTAAGGATCTTGACCAAATCACAGCAGCACCCTTTTATCTGTTTTATATATTGGATTCTCTATACTGCTTGACAACAGGGTTGGTGAGTTTAAAAAAAAAAAAAAAAATGAAAAAATATATGGAGGCATATTTGTTGACAGGAAATGATGTTTTCAATGAACTATTAGCTAAACAAGCAAATGACAAAACTGTATGTACTATGATCATATTGCAAGAAATTTTTTAAAATGGTATTTCAATTTTAAATTAGAAACAAACATTATCTATCATTTTCTAAAGAAAATTTCAGCAGGTAAGTTAGCTTAAGTAAAACGTACATAAAATAACCAAATATTAATATTAACAACTTCATTTCTTAAAAGTAAAAAAAGACCTAAACCCTAAAATTCTAATGTCATCGTGTATATGTTAAAATAGTCAATAATGCAAAACTACTTTAACACTCAACATGCATGAATTATATGTAAGTGATGTTACAGCTGAACACAGCCCAGCCCAGCACTAAGCGGTTTTAAATACAATAAGCAATTCAATATACAGAACTGAAACTTCTTAGAAGAGTGTATATTTTTATTTTCACACAATAACATAAGCTAGCATAAAGTTATAAAAGAAAATTATATAACATTAAAATCCCCAAAACTCAACTTAGCCTGCAAAATAAAATAAACACTCAAAAAATGTTTTATTGAAGAAAAACTCACATCCGTTTCTATTATACCTGCCATTTTACAAATTAATGCTTTTGTGATAGAAAAAGGAATATAATGCCTAATTACTTTTGCCACCCACTACTTCTTCCTGGAATAGTCAAAAAATGAGTAGGAGCCAATGGTCAGTTCAAAATAAAATTTCCCAAAAATAATTGTCAAGTTTCTCCATTTAATATCCAAGGTCTCAAGGTATTTTCATGTGGCTGCTTTTAAGTATGATTTACAAAATGAAAATGGATTACTTCTTTGAGATAGGTGCTATAGCTACAGTTATACTTTTACAATACATGGACACAATACAGTGAAAAGTATATCCAGGCATCAAAAGACACCCCACTATTGACTGAACAAACCTGGTACCACCATTATCGCTTCCCATGGGTTTCTGCCTCCACCAGATTAGACAAGAAAACCCTATCCAAGAGAGATTTTTTTTGTTGCTGCTGCGGTTTTATGTTAGATTAAAGGTCAAAAAGCAGAAACTTTGGGAGGGGCTTTTTATTCATTGCATTTTAGGATCCCCAAACTAAGAAATGTAACCTGAATATTGTTGGTTATAGCTATAATGCCCTATATAACAAAAAAAAAAAGAAAAAAGAGAGAGAGAGAGAGAGAGAAAGAGAAGTTATAATTTTTCCCTTTTGAACACAGTTCTAATATTTTTTATTTCGAGGCTAATATTCCTTAAAAGTTGGTATACTTTTTTAAGCTTAAAAAAACAAACAAACACAAAAACCTTAATCTTTCCTTCATCCCTCCTACCCTTATATTTAAAATGATTCTATACTTAATAACACATCCTAAATTACATTCAAATGAATTTCAATTATACAACAGACAAAGTTTAAAGTTAGTTGCTCCCTTTATACATTAAAAAAAAAAAACCAACACCAGAATTAAAGTTTTTTTTTTCTCTTAATATTGGTATACAAAAATATATAATAATAGTCAGATCTGCACTTACTCTTCACCCCTTTCTTCCCCTTTCGTTCCTTCTTGTACTGTTCCTTCAGTTTACTTATTAGTCCCTGGTCTACATCCCAAACCTCAGCAGTTGGGGAGAGGTCATCTTTGTCTACATGCAGCACATTATTAAAAGAAAAAAAATCAGCAGTTGGCAATGCAAGCTGTTGGCAGTAAACTGTTATAGCTTCACATAATCATAATAAAAATGTACTAACAGCATATACTCAAAATACTTTAAAGGTGCAGTCTCAGTTTTGTTATTCATAACTCAAACTATAAATACCTATGGTTTCTAAACATTTAAACTAACAGTTAAGGGGTGCATCATATTTACAAATGATAAATTTGAATGTGATTAGTTTTTCAATAACTGATGTTCTTTCAATATTAAAAAAATTAGATCACTGCATCTTTATAAAAGTGCTAATAAAAAATTATTCAGCCAGCATCATAAAAGCAAATGAATGAATTACATGCGAACTACTTACAAAAATACAAGCTGGAAAGGTCAGGGCTGTTAGATTGATGAAAATATCCATGCACCTTCTATCACACTGATTCTGCATGCACAGAGATAGCTGGACTAATGGACAGGCATTCTAGCCCAATAACACATACAAATTGTTCTAAAATAAAGTGTCTCAATCCGTACCAAGCATTCAGAGAATCCCTTCTCTGCCTAACCCCATCCCAACAGTTCAACATCTCAATACCTTCTTCCACTGGTCTACAACAAAGATTAGAAACAAACAAAAAACACAAAACAAAACTCAAATTCCAGTGAAGAATTTTTCAGAGCTGGTTTTTTTTAAGGTACACTAAAGGCAGTGAAAATTAAAGAGAAGTGAAAACTTACACTGCTGTTTTATCTGTTAAAGATGACACCAGCTATGTTAGCTAACAAATCCGTATTTGTTTTAATTAAATAACTTGTGCCTGGAAAAATTTTTGCTGTACAGTAAACTAGGGGGAAAGGAATATTAAAAAGAGGTAGCATAAAAATAATTGTTTTAAATATTGAGGGATTTTCCTTCCTTTGCTTAGTTTTAAACAGCCATGTCATTACCAAGTTTAATATCCTGCACTACAGAATAACAACTACGAGTTTATATAACCCTGGTATTTTGAAGACTATATACCAAAACATAACAGTAAGTGAATCAGACTGACCAAATAGTGAGATTTAGGGAAAAGTTACTTGTAAAATTTTTGATAACTCATTATATTCTGGCTCACAATAAGTTCTCTGGGTCTCAATGACTTAATCTATAAAGTGGGCATAAAAGTCTCCTTTCCCAATATGCAGTAACCACAGTAAATTCTCATCTTTGAATGGCATACAGAAAGTCAACTATTTACTGTACCTTGTGTCTCTCCTACCACAACTGTCATCACTTTCTCCCTTATGGATATACCTATGATCATAAGTAGTCAGTATATGAAAAGCTATATCCAAAGCTTTAAGTTAATTTGCTAATTTGAATTATTTGACACTAGGTTGCCCAAGACTGAAATTCATATGTAAGATTATTTCTCAAATCTACAATTGTCATACTTATCTAAAAAGAAAATTCACTTTTCATGCACTCTGATCATGGTATTTCCCAAAAACTATGCTATATTAGAAATTTTTGTGTCGACTTATTGACTGCTTCAAGAAAATGTGATCTGAGGAATTTATCATTTGTAGTCATCTTAATAAAGCTAACAATTTCTATTTTTAAAAGCAAATACTTAAAATAAGGCCAACTGATAGATTTTGAGAAAATACCTCTTAAACCTCAGAGACAAAAAAAAAATAAGAATAAAAAAATAAAAAAGCTTTAAGTGTTATATAAATTTTATACAGGAAATTAGGGCAGAAAAATTTAATAAGATAGTCAAGCAGTTTTTAAAAAGAGGTTTACAGAAAAGAATAAGGCTGTGAGTAGTTCTAACTAAATTAGCAAAGAGGAGTGAGTGGAGTGAAAAAGCAAAGGGAATTCAAAAGGATAAGCTTAAAGGAAAAAACAAATATTACTTGCAAGATAACCTCAAATTTAGAAAGCAAAGGTAAACTTAGGCAGTGTAAAGAACAGATGGGTGAATGCATATATGCACAAACAACATCCTGAAACTTGCCTGTTAAGTAACAGCTGATTTGATATTGCTTATAAGAAATAGATAAGAGCAAAAGGGAAGAGGCAGCATAATCTTCTACATGTTAATCCTGTTTTAAAAAAATCTAGGGGGAAGAAAAAAAATATCAAGAAATGAGGTTGAATCAGTTAAGGGAACTTTTTTGTTTAAAAAAAAAAACAAAAACAAATATGCACTAAAAAGTTAACCCTGACAACTCAAAATCACAAAAACATTATTATGGTAATTCTGATTACCAAAGCATAGGGATTATACAAACCTACTAAATAGAGTACAAATTTGTAAGTAACTTTACTTTATGCAAATGTTCACTACTTTAATTATCCACTTTGTACAAATACAAACATTCAAGTACGAATTGCACTTTGTAATCCTCTAAATTTCCTCAGATCAGTTTCAATGTAACTGAACACTTTTAAAATGTCTCATCTCCATGACAGAGTAAAATTAGAAATAATAATTAATATTTTTGATTAAGAGAAGAAATAAAAACTAATAATATTAAACTCAGGCTATGAAACTTAAGTTGACAGAGAAAAACAGGATTAAAAAGCTTTTCTAAAAAACAGTGGTTTCATAAAATAAAAGGATTCAGATTCAGAAATAACAGAGCAGATTGCTAGTATACAAAATAAAAAATAACAAAGACTACCAAATGTGAATAGGTACTAGGGAATGTTTCATTAGGACAAGACAATTCATAATATTAAAAAAAACATGTGTGGCCTTCATCCAATAATATAAATCTGAAAATGATCACCTTCCCACTTATAAGTAATTCAAATTTTTAGTAAATGAATTAAATAAATATAAAGAGTGTTTATATATCCGTTCTCTTTGTTTTAGAAAAACGGAATATGACATCTGTTCTTCAGGTACACTGCACAGATCTTTGACAATTTCTCATTTCTTAAGGAAAGAAACTGCTTGAATAATTTTGTACTTAAAGAAGTCCTTTTTATTCGCATGAACTTAAAATGCTTAAAAGATAACATTTTAATCTCATCTGGAAGGCGTAGTCTTTGTTGGTTACTTCCACTTACGCAAGGAGATACAGGTCACTTTCAAATACTGATAGTAGAAAATCAGAAAAATACTGAGGTTGTGTTATCATTCACTTACTAGGTCCTCTCTGGAAATTTTGATCTACAGCAGAAAGTCGTCGGACAGACATGCCAAACAGTTTTACATAATATGGTGCTTGATATTAAAGAAATATGCCATTTCACACAAATCAAATTCCTGAAATTTCTGTTAAATCTTTTTACCTAAAACTAAATTTTTTTTTGCCTAAAACTAAATCTTTCTGCCTAATCTAAATGTGCATCAGTAGGGCCCTAGTTAAATAATTGTGCACATAGTGACAACATGTTATATAGATATTGAAAATGGTGTTGCAGAACAATGTATGAAGGGAAAAGTGTGGGTTACAAATCAAAATATAGCAAAATCTTTTGTTAATTAAATGTGTATCTATACATTTTCTACATGTGTATATGTATCACATACACATATGTTAACCATAGTTTTCTCTACATGGTAGCATTATAGGTAATTTTAAATTTTCTTCTTCATATATATCTGTGGGTTGTAAGCTTTCTAAAACATACAAGATTTTTTTATAAATAGGAAAAAAGTGAGTTCTTTAGAAATTATTGGAAAAAGAGATGGTATTTCCAACATTGAATGGGCTGCACAGAGAAGCTAAAAGTAGAAAACTTAGATACTTCTACTGTTTCTCCTGATTTCTCATTTTTAAATAGGGTAAACTTCTAGGAGTAACACAGACATTTTTCAAATAATTACCAAAGTGTACATTCAAATCTACAAAGTAATTGTGGAGTTTTCTTGCGTTTTGCATTAATGTGCCTCTTCTCCTTCCATCCAGGAGAATAGAAAAGTGAAGGTCTGAAAACAATGTCTAAGAATCATAAACAAGGAGAAAAGGCCAGTAAGAAAATTAAGTTAGCTCTTTTCTGTACGAGAATCGTTTTTATATCATGATAGTCAATAAATATATTGCCTATTACATTTTGTCTTTCCTGCTGGCAGCAGTAAGTTTTAATAATACACGAGGCATTTTTTTTATCCAAGTGTCTTTTCTATCACAAAAGTAGTTTTAAAAAATCTAGTGATTTTTAAATCTAGCAGCTGTGGTGTTCATATGAAATATATATTTAAGCTCTGTAAACATTTAGTTCTACCTACCAGATAACATGCTGATATTAAAAAATGACTAAACGAAAACACTTATAGCAAGAACAAAATATTGGACCTCAGTTATCCTAAAGAAAAATTTTATGCCTTTATTTTACTTTCTAATGGGGTTTTTACTCTGTACAGAAAGAACTATGCTTTTTCCCTTTTAGTTATAGCTAGATTATTATTAGTACTATAAATTACTAGTAATACTATAGATAACTTTCAAAGGGTAGGCCCTAACATTTGCACACTGACTACTATATGCAATTAAGTTAAATATCTTCATTAAATCTTGTTAAAAAAAAAATCCATTATTCAGGAATAATCGCTTTATTCCTTCCTAGCAAAAAGTAAGGTAATACCATATGGACATAAGAAAGAGTTAAGTCTTCTTGAAACCTTTATATTCATTTCCAGATTAAATAATGGGAATGTTGAAAATTGAATGCATATCTATTAAAAAAAAAACAAAAAAAAAAACTGCTAAGA
Organism: Cabassous unicinctus; assembly: GCA_029593785.1. NCBI lineage: Eukaryota > Metazoa > Chordata > Mammalia > Cingulata > Chlamyphoridae > Cabassous > Cabassous unicinctus. The sequence continues at coordinate 3,059 of JAQZBX010100642.1, read as the reverse complement.
GGAAAGGAAATGGATTTCCAAATAAACTAAATGTTTCAATTTTAAAACAAGACAAATTTCAAAAATAAACTCATCAGAAGCCATATATTAAAGTTTAGTTATTAATTCAAATAAATTGGTGTAAGATACCCTGAAATTAGTCAATACTATTTCTTTCCCCTTGCTCTGTTTAAGTACCACCACACACTCAAATACACACATTCCGCATATAATATTTTATAATTACTCATCTGAAAGGGCTAAATTTCCCTCTCTACCCCATACTTCTTTATCACCTTACCCCATTCTGTGCCATCCCCTGAACTCCGTGCTTCTCCAGCTCCTTCACCATCTTCAGCAGTCACTAAAAAATCAAATTCTTTCAGGGCTTCTTCAGTATCAGGGTCATCAGTGAGGTCAGCAGCTAAACCTTCATTACCTATCTGCAAAAAGAACATAAGCCAAGAGTTGTCTTTTTGCTAAAATATAAAGGGGTCCTATAATGTTTTCACTCAATTACCTTTACATTTACATACTTATTTTTATTCTCTAGATATGTGGTTCTCAACAGTGTTGTGCCAAGATCAGCTGTGAGGTTGTGATGCAAATCATCTGGTACTAAGAATGGTTAAAGTCCTTATAAATTATAGTAGATCCATAGTTACTCCTATTAAAGTCCCATTCACTCACTTGCATTCAGATACGATATCTTGAATTGACCTTACATATGGAGAACTGCATACTTAGTCCATAACCCATGACCTAGCTAGTAAGGACAGAGCACAGTTAATAAGAATAATAATTAATATAAGTTAATAGCTGTAGTAATTATAATAGTGTTTTACCCCCTAGACCAAACAACAGCAAAGGATCAAAATCTCTATTCACTCAACAGGGTATGATACACATGTGAAATGTGGCAGAAAAGTTGAAAACTGCTATTGTAAACTAGAAACTTTTGAGGAACAAGGACATTTTCTCCACATTACTGTAATATCCCAAAGAACCACAAAGAAACCTATTGCCCTTTTGCACACTTGAAATACCATACACTACTCTGATAATTTACAAATGGATCGATCACCTAATCTACTTTTACTCCTTGAGCCATACCCACTACCACTAAAATAGATAAGTCTACTTTTCAGGCTATAAGCAAAAGTGAACAGTTGTTTTTTTTTTAAAACCAAAGAGCAAGAATGTCAACAAATAAACTTAAAATCCAGAGATTACCCCCTCACCCAGGGTGAGAGAATCTCCACTGAAGCCTCAGTTAACTTATCACCTGTTTACTGACTATAAATACGTGGACTTCAGCAGTGATTTTCAATTGAGGGAGGAGAAAGTTTCAAAACTACTAGTTATATGCTAAAAACAGAGCCTTCCTTGCACATTAAGTGTATAATATATCAAATAATTCCCACTATATATGGTTAATCCAAGAAGAGCTGACTATATAAAACTTTTAAGTGACATGATAAAGTCACTTTCAATATAACTTAAGTCTCAAAAATTCCTATTTCAAAATATTAAACTGCATTTAATATTTAGTATAGTAAATTTAGTATAATATTTAGTACATATATTGTAATTAATGAGAATATAAATCAGGTTTCTACTTTGTGTTTATTCATCCGATGTTTGTCTTTTCCTTCTGGGATGCCTTCAATCATGTCATTTTCCTCCTCTTCATCACTGTCATCAGCATTTTCTAAGAAATTGAATGTCTCAAGAACATCACCAGAGGGCCTGTAGGAGGGGAAAAAGATGAATCCAACTATTCTCAGTTAATTCCAGTATTTTTCAATGATTCCTTTTTTTTTTTAAATTTTTACCGGGAGGTCCTGGGGATTGTACCCAGGTCCCTCCATATGGCAGATGGATGCCCAACCATTTGAGCCACATCCGTCCCCCTCAATGATTCCTATTTTTAAATAGTATATGAAAGTAGCTATAGCAATTCAAATAACAACTTACTTATACTTTATTATTTTACCCAAGAAAATAATGCTTGAAAGACTATTTATGTTCTAGGATTAAAGTAAAATGATTGCTCTCTCTTGATTTAGTTTTTCCAATGTTTATTGTTTAGAATATTTTAGATAATTACACCAAAAAATTATCCTTTAATATTACATTTTCAGATGCTCTATTATTTCTCAAAATAAAGCCACCATAAGCAAGCAACTTAAACTTAGCATTTCTTAAAGCTCTACATCATAAAGCTTGGCTGAAATGTTTGAGGACCAAAATAGTAAATACCAAAGTTTTGTTTATCAGGCTGCCCAGGTTTGATGCTTTAGTAAATCAGATATAGACTATGGCAATCTATATGTCTCACAGATTCTTTTTTCTTCTTATCTAGAAAAAAGGATCCTTAATTTCTAAAGAATTTTCAAGTCTTTCAGAACTACTCATTTAGTAGGTAATAATGATAATTACTTTATGTACCAAACCATCTCTTTTTAACTAACTGAATTACTCTAGCACACACACAAAAGGCAGTGTTTTCATAAAGTAGTTTAAATGTATAACAGTAGAGGCAGCAAAAGAAAGGTGGAAAACTCAGCTGAATAAAGACTCACAATGAAAGTTTCTGCTCCGTCACTAACTAGTGGCTTAATTAGGGCAAAGTCATTTAAACCTTTTGGCCTCAAATTTCATTACCTATAAAATGTAGAGGGTGAACTATATGATCTCACGTACTGAAGAGAACACGGTCATAAAAATAATCCAAAATTCAGCCCCCGCCCCTGAACTGGTTTCCCCCATTAATCCAAATTAAGAACAAAATAAAACAGCTCAGTAAACTTTTTAAAACTTTGTATTTTGAAGTATCTTCAAATTTACAGGACAGTTGCAAAAATAATACAAATACCACACAGAGAACTCCACTATATTCCCCCTCTTACCTGGATGCAATTTTAAACATTTTGCCACCTTCACTGTATCTATCTGCCTGCCTGCCTATCTATCCATGAGTAGGTTGCTCACCTCACACTCCTTGAACACAATACTTCCATGTACATTCCCAACAAACAAGGATATTCACTTATGCAATCTTTTTTTTTTTTTTTAAA
>JAQZBX010100641.1:0-11343 GCA_029593785.1 Cabassous unicinctus | reverse complement strand
AAAGAAGGAGGGGAAGAGAGAGGAGGGAAGAGAAAAAGAGAAGGCGGGAGGGAGGAAGGGAAGGGAAACAGCTCATTAGCTCATATACTATGGCTACTTATACAGAAAACGCTTGGAAGTACACCAAAATGTTAAGCTCAGTTACTGTTTTGGATGGTTTTCATTTTCTTCTTTAGGGTTTTCTTTATAGTCTGACTTTTATGCCAGGGTGGGTTTTGTCTTCCATGGGGGATTTTAGTGTGGCCGGCAAGACCAGGTGGCCTCTGGGTGTCCTGGTCACAGGACACTGGGTCCCAGCATCTCGGAGTCGTGCAGTGGCCGGCTGGAGTGTGGGGCGGCTACAGAGAGCCTGAGCAGAGCACGGTTCACATGCTCCTTTGTAGAAGGGCTGCAAGTCAGCCCACTCCCCTGCTCTGGGTTTCTACCATGAGTAGAGACTATCCCAGGTCCTGGAACAGAGCAGGAAATGAGGCGGGTAAGGCCCCTGCTTTCATGGGAGACAGAACCCTAACCGCTCAATGGACCAACAGGTAGGCAAATAGTAGAATAGAGCAGTGGCCGATCACTCAGTAGACAGACAAGTCAGAGCGCCGAGCCGAGCCGAGCACCCGCAGAGCACTGCCAGCGTGTGCCCAACGCCCCTCAGGGACATGACTGACCAGGACAATCCTGCTGCATAAAGACTGGGGAAAAGCCCGCCCCAGCAGACTGCACAGCCAGAGCCAAGGCCCAGGCACGGGAAGGAGCTTGGCGTGTCCAGCAGCAGCAAGACGACCCCTGTGACTGGGGCATTGCAGGCTGGGGGTGGGCGGGAAGAGGGATAGGATGGAGGTGGGTTGTTAGCAGGACCAGGTCATGGGGCTTTGCAAGGTAAAGTCAGTATTTCATTTACATGCAATGGGAAGCTTGGGGAGTGGCATCACCTAATTGATTCACATTTGAAAAGACACTATACTGCGGTTTCTGTGGAGGGCCAGAGAGTAAATAGTTCAGGCTTGGCAGGTCTGTCACAACTAACTCAGTTCTGGTGTTGTGTCCCAAAAGCAGTCACAGGTAATCCATAAACAAGGCAGCATGGCTGTGTGCTAATGAAACTTAATTATGGATGCTGAAATTTGAATTTCATATACTTTTCATGCACCATGAGATCTTCTTTCTTTTTTCAGCCATTTAAATGTAAAACCCATTCTTAGCTCACAGGTTGTACCAAAGCAGGCAGTGGGTGGTCTTTGGTCTGCACGTAGTCTATCGACCTCCTGGGGAGGCGGGAGTGAAGTGGGTGAGCAGCTGGATGCTCGGTATGATTGAGGCAGGGGTGCTGACTCGGATTAGCTGGGTAGAGCAGAGCCAGCTTGAAGAGTAGGTAGAGGTGACAGGAGGGCTGATGTTTGTGTGTGGATGTGGGAAGGAGGGCGAGATAACTCCTACACCCTTCACCCCATGCAGGTCAGAGCACCCCATGTGTGCGAAACAGACTTGTTTGCTCAAAACGGTTCAACATTTGTAGAGGTCGGAGGTTAAATTGCAGCCCTGATCGTTATGACCAGAAAAGGGCTTCCAGACAGTGGGGAGGTGACATGCCCTGAGCTCCAACAGGGATTACGGTGGTGGGTGGCCCCGGGTTGCCGTGGGTGGAAAGTCTGATGCTGCTCGGGCAGGTCAGGCAACCTCGGCTCTAAGCTCCTGACTTCTGCCTTGTCACAACCCCGCAAACTCTGAGAAAAGGACACAGCGAAACCGGTTCACCATCTCTCAGAGAGGATGAGGGAGGGAGGAGCTCGCGTGCCTGTGTGCGGAAGATGTTCGGTCCCTTTTGGAAAGTAGAGTGTGATGCTGTCCAGAGAACACCATCAAGTGCACACACTGACACGAATTGGAAAAAAATAAGATGCCACCCCAACGTGCTGGCTCTTTGAGAAACACAGAGCATAGTGAAGAAAGCTCAGGTTCTTGGGGCCACCTGACCTCAGATTTAGGGGTGCCACTCAGGCAAGTCACTGAACACCTCTGCACCTCACTTTCCTCATTTGTGAAGAGTTTCATCGTCATACGTTCTGTGGTGTTGAAATGAGATGGTAAATAGAGGCTTTACTACAGTGCTGGGCACGTGACAGGCACTGTACTAGCTATAGAGAGTAGATTCAAAGGCAGTGAGATAGTGTTCCAACCGAACTTTGAAGGGCAAGAGCTGGGGCAGCCGTGAAACCAAAGAATGCACCAGGCAAAGGGTTAGACATGAGCTTTATTGGAACTTATGAACAGGAGAGACTCTTTGATGGCAGCCGGTCAAGAAATGAAGACAGCACTCTGCAAAGAAGCGAGAAAAGGAGGGGCAATATAAGGGGTTTCACGACAAAGACATTCCACAGAGTATGAGAGCAGAGTTTCTGCAAGAGTTACACGAAGCACACGAATGTGGTGTTTGGTGATGTTATCACAGGAAGGGAGTATACAGCCTTGAAAAGATTAGAGTTTGCAGTACCATATGTACATTCTTTCCTCCAGAGAGGCATGTTACTTTCTAACTAGTGAGTGTCTGGGTTATGCCTGTGACAATGTACTTCGGGTTGTATTTTATGGGGGGAGGGGGGAGGAGACATCCCGGGACCCTGGATAGTTATAGCTGGGAGCCATAGCATGCCAGAATGCCCATGTGGAAATGTAGGTTGTCTCCAGAAATTCTGCATGATTAGAGACAATTACCAGGGGCAAGAGTAATGGATGTGCTGTTGTCTTGACATCTGTGGGTATGAAATCTAAGCCTGTCTTCCCTGTGCTCTCTTCATCCATCCAACCAACCATCCATCCATCCCTCCCTCCCTCCCTCCCTCCCTCCATCCATCCATTGGTTTACCTATTTATCTATCTATCTATTTATCTATTTCCTAAACATTTGAGTGTAGGTTGTATGCATCATGCTCTTTGAACACTGAAGACTTTCCTGTGTGGAATGGTGGAGTTTTGTGCAGGGATGTTCTACGGGCAGAGTGTAGGAGCGCCCCTGGGTCAGGGTTCAAGGTGATTGTGAAGACTGGCTTCAATGTCCCTTTAGGGCTCAATAAACATTGATGGACAGCTTGCCATGTGCCAGGCTGGGAACACAGTGATGCCTGCTCTCTTGGACTTCATTTTAGTGTGGGAGCCAGAAATCAGAAATCACACATGTGTGAATGCTGGGAAAGAGAAGATATGTGCTACATCCAGCTCAGAATATGTGACTTAGGTCTGTGTGTTTGTGTGTGTGCCCACAGAGTGGGTTATTGTCAAGGATGCTTTCCCAGAGGAAGTGATGTTTGGAGTGAGATGGGAAGGTTTAACCAGATGTTTCCTAGGTAATGTACTAAGAGAAGTTGGAGAGAAGGGCATTCCAAGGGGAGGAGGAGGAGAGAGCTGGTGGACAGAGACCAGATGAGGCCAGATTAAAACAATGGGAAGTTGGGAGAGAGAGGGTGGTATGTGGGTAGGGTCTGAGGGGAGTGTTTGGACTTGCATTTAAAACATCAGTCTGGCTTCAAAATGGAGAATGAATGGGGGGTGGAGGTTTGTAACAGAAGTGGAAACAGGAAGAGCTACCAGGAGGCTCCTCAGTACTTCAGGAAGAGTTGACATTAATGGGAGAGGACTCACCATGGAGTCAGGTTGCCTGGGACCATGTCTCAACACTCTCCATTCCTAACTTCTCTGTGCCCCTGTTTTCTCATCTGTAAAATGCTCAGACTCCCCCTGCCCCATGACTTCAGGGGCAGCTCTCACATGACAGACAGTAAGTAGGTGAGCTCTACTCTGAGGAGTGTCTTCAACCCTGTCTCCCAGAGCTACCCAGGGGACTGAGCCCCAGTTGCCCACAGTGCTTCAATAGAGTTCAGTAAGTGCCAGCCAGCCTTGTGATGGAGATGAACAATGATGTGGCATATTTGAGAAATATTTGGGAGGTAAAAATCAACAGAGCTTGGTAATGGCTCAGATATCACATGGGCTGTGAGTTAGATGAGGATGGAATTCAGAAGAGAAGTCTGGGTTGAAATGTACATTTGGGAGTCACAAGCACATATGGGATAAGCGAAGCCATGGACATGGCTGAAATTACATGGGGAGTCACCATCCAGTAAAGGTAAGTTTCCTGGAGTCTAGCAGAGGAGGGACCAGCAAGGGAGTTGAGAAGAAACAGGGGGAGAAAGGAGGAATACCAAGCATGGGGTGTCGCCAAAGCCTGGGGAAGAGGGCAGCACAATTCCCCTAATTTGTGTTTGTCTGTTCAAGGCTGCCTCACACTGTGAAGTGATTCTATTGGGGTTTCCTCCCCTCCCTCTCCTCCATTTCCTGAGCCAAACTTAACAGGGAGGTGGGTGGTGAGCACCAGCCTTAGGAGTCTAGAATGAGCCTCGTGACTAAGCGCCTGAGCTTTGGCTGTACCTCACTGTGCCTACTCAGCTTCAGCTTCCTCTTAACGCTCCCCACCCTGCCTTGCCTGTATGACTGAACTTCTACCTCGGCTTTCCTGAATAGGCCCATGGACGCAACTCTTGCCAGCTCCCTTCCCTACAGCTGGGGTCTTGCTCCAGTCTAGATGTACCACTGATAAGGCAAGTGCTGGACCCTAAGCCCCCTCGGCAGAAACCCACAGCTTTAGGAAAATAAACTCCCCTCGGTCCCTGGTCCCTTTCTCCCCTCCTACCCCCCCCTTTTCTCCATGGAATCCACTTCAGGAAGATAAGCACTCTCCGCCTGCCCCTTTGAGTTGAAATTTACAACTCTAAACAAATAATGACTCTTTTCCTTCCTAATGGCCCTCTGCTTTTAGGAAGATAAGCTAACCTCACTCCTCTGCTTTTGTAACCCTGCCTGCCCACTTGCTTAGGAATTTGCCCACTTAATGTTCCTATGTAAACTTATGAAAATCAAGAAACAGGGCTCAGAATTTGGAGACTGAATTCTCCTACGGGCCTGCGCGTAATAAAACTTTATTCATCTGTACCCTCAAGAGGGCCACTTGGGTTTCTTTCCTTCGGCTGCAACATTTGGTTCCCTAACCAGGAAAAACCCAATCGAGCAGGCCCGTGTGCCTCCGGCTTGGGGCTGATGGGCGCGGCCGACGGCGATCTCCGAGCGAATGAGGTGGGTGCCACCTGTTCTCTTGATGGGACCTCCTTCTGAGGCGGTCCCCTCAGGCCGTGTCCCTACACCCCAGCCTGACTCAGTGGGGAGGCGGACTGAACAGTGCCAGAAGACTCCGGAAAGGTAAGGCCCCGAGTGCCAAGTCCTCAGTCAGGTCCATCTCCAGACGGAAGAGGAGACTGATCACCTCCTGAAATCTCGAGTACTGGGATTCCAGAATAGGGCAATCCCTGTGGGAGGGACTGCATAACCTCTGAGTGACTGTGTGAACGAGTGAGGACGGCAGAGGCTTGCGTCTGCCATACCAGCCTGTGACTCCAAAGCTTTATGCTTCGGAGCCCATGTGGGCCCTAACCTGTTTTCCATGGCTACGTCATACAGCATAACGGCCACCCCGAACTTTACCCGGGCGCCTTAGCTAAGACGAGCCTAAGTTCTCATGAAAGACATGGACACAGGCAGGCATCAGAGTGGCCTCGAATGAGGCAACCCCTTCCCTTGTCTGTCTTGTGCCACCAACGCAGGGTATGGGCTCATCACAGTCAAAACCTACCGTCTTAAACTGCATGCTCAAGAATTTCAAGAAGGGTTTTTCCGGAGATAATGGCATCCGGATGAACCCCGGCACCCTCCGAACATTATGTGAAGTAGAGTGGACTACTTTTAATGTTGACTGGCCCTTGGAAGGGACCCTGGATATAGCCAGGGTCCGTGCAGTGTGGCTTGTGGTCACAGGAACTCCTGGCCACCCCGATCAGTTTCCCTACATTGACTTTTGGTCAGAGATAGCCCAGACTCTGCCCCCTTGGGTTCGATTGTGTGTTGGGAAAAGGGACAGAGCAGGGTCTTGGTTGCACAGGGAATGGGGCTCCGGAAGCCAGTCATTCATCAAGGGTCCTCAGAGGAGGACCCCCCACCCCCACCACCACCGCCATATGCTCTAGCTGCTCTAGCCTCTCCTCTTAGCCTGGGAGCACAGGCAGATCTCCCAGAAACACCTCCACCTTCGGTCCCTCCGGGAACATCGACCCCCTCTGAGGAAAGCCCTGCAACCCCACTAGCAAGGAGGCTCTGGTCGGCACAACCTGCCATACAGATGCCCCTCCGTGAAACACAGGGTCCGGCCCAGATCGGCGAGAATGGGACCATCCAACCCAGGAAGCCTGCATTATACTGCCAGCCCTTCACAACTACAGACCTCTTAAACTGGAAGCACCACACCTCCTCCTACTTGGAAAAGCCCCAGGCCCTTATTGATCTCATGGAATCCATTTTCCAAACCCATCGTCCTACTTGGGATGATTGCCGCCAACTCCTCCTGACTTTGTTTAATACAGGAGAGATGACGGATTCTGATGAAAACCCAAAAGTGGCTGCAGGAACAGGCCCCTACTGGCATCTTAAACCCGGAAGATTGGACATGAGAAGCGGCACCAGAAGCCCAACCGAACTGGGACTTCAACACTGATCCGGGACGGGCTGCACTCCAGCAATATCGGGAAGCGCTCCTCCGAGGCGTCTAAGAAGGGGCAAAAGGACCCACAAACACGACAAAGACGACTTTAGTTACTCAAAAGCCCGACGGATCTCCGGGAGATTTCTATGAACAGCTTTGCGAGGCCTTCAGAATCTACACCCCTTTTGACCCAGAAGCTCCGGAAAACCAGAGGATAGTGAATGCTGCCTTTGTTGCACAGGCAGCAATGGACATTAAAAGAAAGGTCTAAAAATTAGAAGGGTTTGTGGGCATGAACATCTCTCAACTCCTGGAAGTCGCCAACAAAGCATTCGTCAATCGAGACGAAGCTGCCGAATGAGAAGCCAAGAAGCAAATAAAACATCAAGCCTCCCTACTGGCAGCAGCCTTGGGAAATCCTGACCCCACCAGATGAGAAGGGCCACCTCGAAAAGGGGGGACAAGCACTAGAAGGGTTCCTCTGGCCAGAGATCAATGTGCCTACTGCAAAGAAAGTGGACACTGGAAAAATGAGTGCCCCCAAAAGACTCAGGCACATAGAGGGAACATCCCTAAAGGGAAATACCGACCTGAAGCCTGGAGCAGTCCCAGTCCGGCAGAGGCAGTATCCAATGCCCCGCGAAGTGCAATTGGGCATAGTCGAACACATAGATCGCCTGAGGATAGAAGGAATCCTTATCGAGTGCCAGTCACCCTGGAACACCCCATTATTACCAGTAAAAAAGCCAGATGGGACCGGATATCGACTAGTGCAGGATTTATGAGCCATTAATAACGCCACTCTCACCTTACATCAGTTTGTTCCCAACCCATGCACTTTGTTAGGACAGCTGCCGCCTGAAGCCGCCTGGTTCACTTGCCTGGACCTGAAAGATGCCTTCTTCTGCCTGTGGTTGGCCCCCCTGAGCCAGCCTCTGTTTGCCTTTGAATGAGAAGATCCCCAAACCCAGCAGAAAACAGGCTAACCTGGACCCGGCTCCCGCAAAGCTTCAAAAACTCCCCTACCCTTTTCGGGGAAGACTTGGCAGCAGATTTGGCCACCTACCCCCAGGAAGACTGCAGGTGTGCTCTCCTCCTACTTGCCAGTGAAACAGAAGAGGACTGCTGGAGAGGGACCCAGGCTCTCCGACAACTTCTAACACAGACTGGGTACAAAGTATCTTGGAGAAAGGCCCAGATCTGTAAACAGCAGGTCAAGTACCTGGGGTTCAGCATCACACAAGGGCACTGGACGCTCGGATCCCAACGAAAGAAAATGATGTGCACCAACCCTACCCCCACCACAAAAAGAAAGCTTCGCGAGTTCCTCGGGGCTGCAGGGTTCTACCGCATCTGGATTCCCGGGTTTGCAGCCATGGCCAAGCCCATTTACGAAGTTCTGGCGTGTCCAGAAAAAGAGCCTCTTGCCTGGGGAGAAGCTCAACAGAGGGCCTTTCAAAACATCAAAAGACAACTCGGCTGAGCCCCTGCATGAAAAAAACAAAGTAGCATTGGGGGTTCTCACACAAACAGTCGGCCCCTGGCAAAGACCCTTCGCTTACCTCTCCAAGCAGCTGGACTCCGTGGCTGCGGGGTGGCCGCTCTGCCTGAAAGCCCTGGCAGCAACCGTAACCCTTGTCAAAGAAGCCAACAAAGTAACTCTCGGATGGGCAATTCATGTTATGGTGCCACACGCAGTCACTGCCCTAATGAGCTCGATCAGGCATCCGTGGATATCGAATCCCCGGCTCGCACATTACCAAGGTTTACTCTGTGAAAACCCCAGAATGACAACAGAAACAGTGCGCAGTCTAAACCCTGCCACCTTTTTGCCAGATGAGGAAGGGGCTCCTGAACATGACGGAAGAAGTTTACGCCAGTCGCCCTGACCTCCAAGACAAACCGCTCCCTTCCCCAGATCAGACACTATTTACAGATGGGAGCAGTCTTGTTAAAAATGAGGAAAAGCTTGCTGGATATGTGGTCACCACTACCGAACGGGTGGTGGAAGCAGCGTCTCTACCGCAGGAATGGTCTGCGCAACGAGCAGAACACTGACTCTAAGTACGCATTTGCCACCGTTCATTCTCGGGGCAATTTATAAAGAAAAACGTCTCCTAACTGCAGGGTTGGAAGGGAAATCAATAACAGAGAAGAAATCCTCCACCTGTTAGAAGCAATCTGGAAACCAGACAAAGTCGCCATCATCCACTGCCGGGGACATCAGAAAGGAATGCATATGGTCGCTCAAGGAAACAGGCTAGCCAACAAAGCAGCTCCGCAAGCGTCTGAAGGAGCCCACGGACCACGAGTCCCGGAATTAACACCGCAGCGGTCCCTCTTAGGACAAGAGACTAATCAACTAAGCTATACCTGAGAGGAACTGGAGTGGGATAAAAGAGAAGGGGGAAGCCGAATCCCTGAAGGAACTTGGCTGCTCCTGGATGACCGGATTTTTGTACCAAAAGGAGCCGCTCATGCCCTCATCCAGCGATACCACCAACTCACCCACCTAGGGAAAACTGCGCTAGAAGTCTTGCTTGGGAGATACTAGTAAATAGCCCAGCTAACTTCTCTCTGTGCCACCATCAGCAGTCAGTGCCAAGTTTGTGCCAAAAACAACCCTTTGCAGGGCCCCCATGCTCTGGCAGATGTCAAGCACACGGGGACAGCCCCCTTTGAAGATATCACAGTAGACTTCACAGAAGTGAAACCAAGTCGGGGGTACAAATCTCTGTTGGTGATGATACGCACTTTTTCAGGTTGGGTCGAAGCTTTCCCCACTAGCACCGAAAAGGCTAGAGAAGTGACTAAGGCTTTACTTAGAGAAATCATTCCACGACACGGGCTGCCACTGAAAATTGGAAGTGACAATGGCCCGGCCTTCGTGGCTGCCATAGTCCAAGAGCTAGCAAAATGTTAGGAATCAAGTGGAAACTCCATACCACTTACAGGCCCCAGAGCTCAGGGAAAGTTGAACACATGAATCGAACCCTCAAAGCCACCCTAGCCAAATCCTGCCAGGAAACTGGTCTGCCCTGAGTAGACTTACTTCCCTTGACCCTTCCCAGAGTTAGGTGCACCCCAGGACCCACGGGCTATTCACCCTTTGAAATTCTATTTGGGCGGCCACCCCCAATTATCTGGACCTTCAGAGGAAATCTCAAACTTCTGGGGGAGGCTAGCCAAGATTCCATTCTCCAGCAGCTAGGGAAAACTCTAGCTGAAATACATAAAACTGTCTTGTCCCAGAATCTCAGCCCCCTGGGACACTCGGTGCACCCCCACCGGCCAGGGGACCTAGTCTGGGTCAAAGACTGGAAAAAAGAACCCCTTCAGCCTTCCTGGACAGGTCCACATACTGTGATCCTTGTAACTCCTACTGCTCTTCAAGTTGCAGGCATCGTCCCTTGGATCCATCATTCCAGGGTCAAGAAGGCACACCCCGATAATGAGCAGGACAGCTGGGCAGCCCAACTCATACCCGGCCACCCCTTGAGAGTGCAAGTTGCCTGGGATCCCCGAGCACCAACCTCGTCAAATGCCTGCTGAATGGACCCCTGCTCCTGGTGAATCCTGTGCTTATACGGCCTGCTCACCTTGATATTTGGAGTTGGACTCACTGCTGTGGCCCCTGCAGACTGGACTGTTGCAAATAGAGTCCTAATTGCAATTGCTTACTGGTGTATAATAGGATGCTCTGTGCCTTGACTTGCTTGTGCTTTCCTTCCTTTCCCCCTCCCTAGGAGCCAATACCTGCCCCCAAAATCTATGGCAGCTGCAAGTCAGTCAAAGCTGGGGCAAACAATCCATGCTGAACGCTTCAGTCCCATTCTCGGCAGGTGCAACTTCAACCTCTATAATATTTGATGCTTTCAGGGCAATCCCAGATCATGTTCCTTACACCTTACTGGTTGCCCCATACCCCCACGCCCCATGCCTGCCCCCAGGAGAGGGTGTAGGGGCCGCAACTATGGGAGTTCTGACAAATACCTCTGCCAAGACCCCAAAAAGAGCAGAGGATTCTGCCACTCTTGGAGCTTGCTGGTTGGTGCCACCACTTCCTGGAAGGGGGTCCCACCAGCTTCTCTGTATCTCCTACAGAAATTCCCCAGCCCGGCAGGGTGTGGCGTAGAAACCTGTGACCCCATGAAACTCACCTTATTAAACATAACCACCAGATCAGAAAATACCTTTTTAAAGGCCCAAACAGGACTAGAACTAGGAATGGGAATATATGACCCATCGGAGCCGGACCCAGAGGACTTCATACTGGTCCAACTGATCCTGGTAACCCAACCCTCAGAGAAAACCCCAATGAAAAATATCAGTAAAGCTGCCCAGATGCTAAAAGCCAAAGTTAGAACAGCCCCCCTGCAACGTTCTTTTGAACTATGTTCAAAATTTCCAATTCCTAAATGAATCTCAGGCTAACATAGCTGCTTCCTGCTGGCTATGCACTTCCTCCAGTCTAACCATCTTCCCCGTACCTGTCCCATAGAACGTAACCCTCCTGACCCATGACAGTTCTGCAGCGGGAATCAGGCCCTCCTAGTCCACATAACTGAACCCCCAGGAAAACTGGCTAACTGTGAAAACATAACTACCAGGTCTTCTTCAACCATCCTCCCTCTTGGAAGGGCCAACTGTGACACCACCCGCCCACTCAATGAGCCTGACCGATGCACTGCAAACTCCACCATCTGGGTCTGTGGCACCAACGCCTACCAGTGCCTACCCCAGGATGGCCAGGGCATCTGCTACCTGGCTTG